>JAGJRP010001295.1:0-17701 GCA_022832235.1 Lepidurus couesii
CGCTAAATAATTAATTACTCGGTTAATATGCATAATTGACATAGGGGTTCTTCAGCCAGAACACTTCATTTGGTCTCCTCTGTAACAAATTTTTTTATTTTTTCGTACCTTACTCCCCCTTTAAAGGGTTACAAGGTAAGTGAATAGAACCTCAGTTTGGTGCCCTTGTTCAACCATTCACTCCCTTTGGCCATGTGGCATCTCACCAGGCAGGAAATCAAATGAATACTATCAACATAGGATTTATACAAAAAATTATTAACAGTAATACAGCTAATGTGAACGGAAAGGGCAAGAAAGTTTCAACTTTGTTCTTTTGGCCTTCACTAATTTGACAAACGCAAATTAATTTTTCATGTACATGAAGGAAAGCAAAAGTGCCCAAATGGAAACTGTCGTCTCCTAGGTGTTGTATTAGTGCATATTAAAGAAAAATTTGCATGCAAATTGAGTATATGGTTATAAGTTGTTGTGTACGCCATCTTAAACGCGTTCATGGACACTACAAAACGTTCGTTTTCTTTCAGCGAAATGTTCAAATCTTGTTATGTTACTTGGCAGAACATTAAAAGACTTCCAAAGCGTCTTTTCTCCATGAAACGCATGAAGCTGTCTGTCATGTATATTTAACCTGATCTAAGTTGTTTCGATACACTACATAAACGCCTCCTATTTGACTCGCAAAGTGAAAAGTTCGATTTTTGTGTTTTGGTCAAACTTCTTTAACCTTGGCAAATAGTCTTACTCTTGACTCTCGTTGTCAAGTGACACCGCAAAATGCTTCTTTTTTTCCTCTTAAGAGTGAGAGTCCGGTAACTGGGTTCTTTGAAATCGTCCACTTTCTTGCGAATTGCAGTCAATCGCCAACGAAAGAAGAAGAAAGTTTTCTTGTTTTGCTTTAAGCCACAAAGGAAAGTATATCAAGTATGTCAAGCGGCGAACAGCTCTCCAATGCTGTTTCCTTATTTCCTAGAAAATAAGCAAACTGGAACTTGAGAATGAACGACTTGGTGTGTTGGTAACTTTCGCCTTTTTCTTTCGAATTTTGATGATTAAAATAATTAACGATTTTACTTGCGTTACGAAGATTAGCGCCAGATTGGAGACATATTATATTTTGTGTCTATTAAAGTTGACTATAAAAAGTTCTTTTCATTGCTAGTGCTTTCAGTATACCATTCGTATAGTAATTTAGCAGTAATTGTATTAGCATTCATTTAGATAAACGTAGAAGTAGTCTACGGTAATTTCGTGTCCTTTTCGTTTTTTACATGATGGGAGTTACTGTGTAGTTACTACACAAGAAACGTTCGTTTTCTGGAGCAGTGGTAGTAGCCTCGTCCGCCTTGGTAACCTTCAGTGTCTCATCATATACATAGCTCATCGCTGGCGCCCCTAAAACGTTCGATTTTCTTTTGAGGTATGGAAACTTCGCTTACGGGCCCGTTGTTCTGTCAAGTGACTTGGCGCAAATTGCGATGGTTGTTCTGACGATGCGGAGTAGGCTTCGCAGGATTCTAAAAAAAATCGGATTTCTCCTGTAGTAGCGTTAACATTTCTTTGCGTACATAAGATACAGGTATACGAATACCAGTAATCGCTTAAAAAGCCCGAATTATGACTGTATAATGTATCTCTGATTCAAGCAAAAGATTTACCAATGCGTGTTAGACTGTTTTTTGTTTTGTTTTTTAACTAAATAACCGTAAAGGCCGTATAGCAGCTCGATTGAGGCCTTGGCTACTGTAGCCACTGTTACAGGTTATACGGGACTGTAAAGCATTCCAAATATGTGTAAATGTACTCACTGGG
Source organism: Lepidurus couesii (assembly GCA_022832235.1). Classification (NCBI taxonomy): domain Eukaryota; kingdom Metazoa; phylum Arthropoda; class Branchiopoda; order Notostraca; family Triopsidae; genus Lepidurus; species Lepidurus couesii. The sequence goes on from JAGJRP010001295.1 coordinate 1,813, forward strand.
TGGTCGTTCTTTCTTTTGTGTCGAAGGAAAAGCGATTTGATTTTGTAAAAATGGCGGCTGCAAAGAAACGTTTTTGCCCTGAGCCAGTGCCAAGGTCCTTTTTTTCTAGTGGTCTTTTGTACCGAAGAGTTAAAAATGACTGGGATTGAATGAAGCCATGATTATTTCATCTTTTCTGGTACGACAAGTTCTCAGGAACAAAAAAGTTTTAGGGAGGAGGAAAAAAAAAGATTTTTTTTTTTTTAAAGTCTTCTAACCAGCAGCGCAAACTTGTTGTATTATATAGCCGGACACACAACTTTATTCCTATTATTTATGCCAGACTTATATACCCACAGGCTCTCTCTCTCTTCCTCTCGCTGTTTTTTTTTTTCGTAATATTTTTCTTTTCATTGCATTCGTGAGCCTTTTGCACGTGTTTGATGGTTTGGATTTGCACATGTCAGAGTTAAAGTTATGAAAGGAGACACAGTACTCAATCCCTTCTAGTTTTCATCTCAGCTGGTATACTTTGAAATTTTTTATTTAGGTTAATTTATTATTGCCTAATTCGATTAATATTTCTCAGTAAGGAGAAAAGTTATTTCTCAACTTCAACGAAGAAACCCCAGTTTAGACATGTTAAAACTGGATTGGGAAGTATAATGACAAACCTTTGAGGTGGGATTTAATTTTTGTTTGTCAATCCAGTAGAATACCTAATATATACTAGGAGGTTCCAAAAAGAGATTCTTTGAGCTTGGACAGAAGAGGAAGAAAGAGAAGAAGAAAATTTTAGTGCGTTTTATAACATGGTTGAATGTAGAACATTTTCCATGTTGCCGCATAATCTTACGGGGTATTCCTGAGCATGTCTTTAGTAGCTTTGGCTTTAAGTATTTGTTCTACTTTAATGTAATTTATGTACTAATTAGTATTGCTCACAAATGTCGTAATGTCCTTAACAGTTAAATAGTCTAAATTTTTAAGTACATTGTAAGTAGATTTTAAGTACATTGTATTTATGTACTAATTAGTATTGCTCACAAATGTCGTAATGTCCTTAACAGTTAAATAGTCTAAATTTTTAAGTACATTGTAAGTACATTTTTAAAGGGGGAGTAAGGTTTCAAAATGAAAAAATATATGTTATAGAAGAGACCAAACTACATGTTCTGGCTCAAGAACCCCTATGTCAATTATGCATATTAACCGAGTAATTAATTATTTAGCGGTTTTAGCCCNAAGTACTTAACACACTGTTCATTACAATAATGTATTATGTATAGAAAAGTGCATACATGTACTATACATATAAGTACATATATGTGACATATACATATGTTTCAGTGTACCTATATGCACATTTCAGTACGTATATCTAGATTGTAGTGTATATACGTAAATTGAACTACGTTGGCGCTAATTGATGTACTCTCTGTAAGCTTAGTATATTTTGTATTCGTTTGTAATATATTTCGTAGAATTAGCATAAAATAATGATTTTATCTTTATATTTACTAATTTTAAAGTCTAAATTGATAGCTTTTCGTAAAATTAGTATGTAGCAGTATATACACGAGCCAATTTTAGCAATTTGGTATTAATATATTAAATCTGGCCTAAAATTAGGAATTTAAGTATTTGCCTAGAACATTGTGCATTAAATTCAGTTAAGTTCAGCATTATAGATTTATTGAATTTAGCGTCCACATCATTTTTTAAAAATAAAATCATTACATTCGTGTTAGTAAATTTAGCTTAATTAGCCTCAACTTTAATAAATCTGGCACTAAATTTAGCAAAATTAGCAACAAATTTAGTAGATTTGTTCCGTAATTTGTAATTCTTAAGATTCTTGAATTCTCTTAAAATGTAGGTAAACAGTCCTCCATGTAGTGTCTCTAGTTTCCAGCCTAACTTGATAAAAACCACTCTACAATGAATGACTAATGACTATTTATTTTTACTTTTTCATTTTTAATAATTTTGGTAAAGTTTATTTTTTATTATTTTGAAATTAGACTCATCATTTCTTAAAACCATATCTACATTCCAAGGAATTTCGGAGGTTTTAACTTTTCTGGAATTTAGGAATCCCCCCCCCTCCCCCCAAAAAAAGTGTATCCTAATATCATCCAGACAAGGAATAAAAACAAGTATTTCCCTTCTAGCTTGGAGTTTTCCTCTGTATAACAGCTTTTGTTGCTTTAGCCCAGAGTTATAAGTGTCAAGTCCTCGTGACAAGCAGAACCAATGGATTAGCGAGTTAAGAAACCCGTGACTTGTTCTCATTGGCAGCCGTGCTTGTTGTATGCAACGACACACAAAAGAAGCCATTGTCCCCGGAGCAGTGTCACGATGGGTAAAAAGCATCGCCTTTCGTTTCATTTTCGTTTCCACGGCGTTTTAAGCTTGTACATCGGGGGTATATACAAAAACACACAGAATATAGAGAATGCGTATAGAATAGAATACCCTGAAGCTTCCAAGAGGTATACATAAATATATATGTTAACAGGCAGAGCCCAAACCGAACGCCAGAGAAAAGCTTATCATATACTGTGATGGGCAGATGTGATGTGATGACCGTATAGGAAGGAAGACGCGCAACAATAGCCAATTGTCCTCTCCCTTGTCTCGCTTGTCCCCTCGATGGATATTCCAGAGGTCATAGAGACAGTATTATACGTATTCGCCGCCGCTGGCTTCCGTTATAACCCGCGAAACACAGCAGGAACCTTGTAGTAAACAGGGTCAGTGGCAGAACTGCAAAAAAAGTCACATGTTTTAAGTAGTACTAAATGTTCGAGCGTCAAAAGCAGTTTGGATGATTTGGGGTACCATTTGTGGGCAATACGACTTGCAATTATCCGAAAGAGAAGCGCCTTTTCTATGGCTTACAAAGCTTTACTTTCTTCACTTTGACTTTTGTATTGCTAAAAAAAGTTTAAAAAAAGTTTACTGGCTTTAGCTATGTCGTTCTCCAGCAAAGCAAACCAAAGAAGAAATGAAAATTAAAGGAAACGAAACATGAAATGAGTCTGGCTTGAAGTGTGAGGTACTTGTAATCTTCGAAAACTCCCTGAACACAGAGAAAGAGACCGCCGACAAGGTGGTAATCTGCCATGGCCGCCGTGAAGCCAAACCTAAAACCTGGTGGTGTAAAAAAAAAAAACTCCCGGAAATGACAGTTTCCGATGCGTTGCGGGGAGGTATAAGAATTCCTGTACCGGTGATGGTTTTTACATGGTTTGTGAAGGGGGTTTAGATATACCGAGAGTGATCGTAGGCGGAATAAGGTGGGTATAGTTTACCATGGAGTATCCGCCAAGACAACTTGACAAATGACTTTGGTTCTATGTTGAAATAAAACAAAGGAGAGGGGTCATTTTCACGCCCTAACAACACGGATGCTTGCCTAAATAGAGAGAGAGAGAAAGAGAGAATTTCCCTGGGATCGTTTTTCACAAAGTATAGATACTACATAGTTGTGGGGCTATATAGGTGGTTGTTATGATTAGGCCGGTGGGAAAAGTGATTCATGACTGACTTGGTGAAACCGCCCAGTTTTGAGACCCTCCAACACCAGTATTACAAAGTAACAAATTATTATTATTAAATAACTCGCTAATTAACTAGATCCTTTTATTCTCCTTCACAGTCTTAAAACCTTAAACCGGCAATTTAAGGAATTATGAGGTGGCGCATTTGGTATAGGATAACTTCTAATTTTGGAACCATTTTTTTGGCAGAGTTCCCGGAGTTTTTCTAGCCGAAATTTTGTTCGTAGCAAAATATAATAAAACTAACGAAATTTCATAAAGACGTGGTTTAATTCTACATAGATTTGACACTTAACGCCTTTTACTGCAATTATATGAGCTGAAAGTTTAATGATTGTTTTTAGTGCTGTACTGTATATTATAACTATTTCAACTTTTTGTGATTTACTTCGATGCTAGTCTTTGACGCGTTCTGCTGTAGAACTACTCATTAGTTCTTTCCCAGGTTTATGACTGTTCTTTACCACACGTCAAGAGTGGGAGTCTTGTCCCAGCGCGTTTTAAAAGTTGGGTTTAATGTAGTATTTCGGTTGCAATTGAGGCCAATCTGCAAGGTGGTGTATAGTATATTGTAGCGGGGAAAAGACCATTACCTCAATGCAATCTTCACTCGTTTTAACAGGAATCCCCGATGTTGTTTGTCCAAAGTTCCGTGTCGCAAAAGTGTTCGCAAAAAAAAAAAATCCTGGTATTACACTTTTAAATAATATTTGCTAATGCTTATGCTTCACAAACTCTCCTTTTCGAAAAAGTTACCCTCTATAGTACAACTACCAACCATTTGAGGTTTTCTATATACATATAAGCAATAAACTTTCGGAATTTCTTATTCTCTCAATATTACGTTGTTATTCTTTCTACAGCATATAGTGTCCACATATTTCGCTAATTAGAATTTCGGTGTACATGGCATTAATGGGCCCTTTCACATGAAAGGTTTCGTAATTGCGGGTTTCTTGGCTTCGCCAGACATTCTTGTTGGGTCGAACTGGGGTAGTATTGATCACCTGCAAAACACCAACGCAATAACGTTAATAAAACAGCGCAACAACGTTAATAAAATATAAATAAAAAATGCAGATTCCTTTGATGCCATAACCGCTTTTTTTGGCAATTCTTTTACTTGATGGAAGTGACAGGCACAACGACCAGGCAAAAAATCCTGGGATCGCCCCATTGTCATTGCAAAAGTGTCGACTACTCCCATCCCGTACTTTTTAGCCTCCTGTGCCAGTTTGAGCGATTGCTGGTACAGTTTGGGTACATGCTTCTGTCCCAACATGTCCCCCAAAAAGTAGGACCATCATCATAGAGCAGCACACAAGGAAAAACGAACAAGAAAAAACGTTATGAGCATTACAAACATTGATGGCCTGAACGGAAAACTTTTTGTTTTGTTTTTTGTGTATTTTTTTACTTGCGTCAGAAGATGGACTCCATTAACTGGCAAGTGAAAACCTGATCCCAAGGTTTTAATTACTACTTGGATCCCTTCCAATCCTTGTCTGTTTGGGTATTTCCAAAAAACGACAGCATAAGACAGCATAAAAACAAGAATAACAAAGCATAATACAGAAAAATAGAAATAAAGAAGGTAGAAATATAATTGCAAAAGTATTCAAATAGTACTTATACAAATACTGGACACGGGAAACCCATACAAATACATGAAAAAAGGGAAGCGGGCATGGATTTGGATTGCTCAATAGCATGGTATGGGTACATGATGAATCTGTCCGCAAGTATATATGGATGCCAAGAGAAAGTAAGAAATATCCCCTAAAGTTTGCCCTTTTTTTTCATTTCCAGTTCGCGTATATAACTTACGGTCGCCATTGTCCCTTTTTCACCCGCAACAATTCAAGTATTGCAAAGCACAAAACATCCTAACCCACTTGCGGATGATGAGGGGGAGGCCGCGGGTTGCACTGTACCATTATGGTATACCTCAAGCCCCCTTGTCATCATGTTTTGTTCGAAAAAGAGTCGCGTTCCTTTTGTTTTGGACTCTTGCCTAAAGCTTTTCCCTTTCCGTTTTGTCTTAATTAATAGAATGTCGGTGACTTTATCATCGATTACCACTCCGTGGGGCTCGCACGAAGCCCCTGGAATGCGTTGGCGAATTTTCTCTTAGTTGTGTATCATCCATTCGTCCTTTTCATTTTGCGCTGAGTCTAGCTTGTGTATGTTAATTTTTGGTACCTAAAAAACAGTGGGTAACTTAAACAGGCTATTGTGAGCTACACTTCTCAAAAGTTAATGATGATCCACAGCATATGCTAATACACCATTGAATAAATCTTTGGGATTTGATGACTGCTAATTTTGGTTACCGAAATAACATAAAAAGTGTTTCTATAGTACGAAAAGAGCCAAGCCAGATGTCCAAGTTTTGATCTTAGTCCATTAATGGGTCAATTTATTTTATAAGCTTTGGTAATGGCTTTGAGAGCTTTTGGAACGCTTCAGAGAATTAATCGTGGGGTATATATACCTGATTAGCTTGAACAGGGTTACGTGATTAGCTTTAACTTGCATTCGAGCATTTATTTTTTGTTTCTTTACGTTGGGGGAGGGGGTTGATGCGAGACACGCTTGGACAGTGATTGACGGGCCCCTGCCTGGTAATGAATAATGGATCAACCTTTAAGCACCATACAACTTCACTGTGGCTTTTTAGACATATCCAGACGCGCGGAAGGATTACAGGGATTCGAAAACCCTTTTAATAGAAAGGGAAAAGGGGTAACGACAGACAGAGTGAGAGAGAGGGTGGCGAGAGCGGCGCCCGAAAATAACAGAATATGCGGAAGTCATAGCCGCCATAATGTCGTTTATACCTGATTAACAGACGACGGATTATAGTGACGTGCGACGCCGCCATCCACTGGACTCCACCCACTACGAGTACCGTGTTGGTATTGTTCTCCAACGGACCAGCTCTGCAACAGATAATAGGTTTGGAAGACGGTTTTAAGTTTCTATAGGCAATGGTTAAGAGTTGGAAAGTTGGGAAGTATCGCAAGCTGCAGCAAAGTTTTAGAGAACAGTGGGTAGTTTTGTTTCTGGGTTCTTGGACATTGGGGGAGGTTGTTTAGGGTACAGAGGGGGGTATCACTTATATTATAATGCCGTGCATCTGTGCGTGAAATGTCATCAAGTCACGCTTGGCAGATCATCTGCCATGTCAGGTTAGTGCTACTCGATAGACGTGGACTTATCAACCCAAAAAGTTTCGCTTTGGATCTGCAGTTGCGCGGTTCCCCTTCATTTGGGGCGCAACCAGAACACCTAACATGCACGATGATTGGTAAACCCCCCACGTGACAGACAAGCCGAAACTTGCCTCCCTCCGAAAAAAGGAACGGACAGTTTGCTTAAACTTTGCTTCCTCAGAAACCTGAAACGAAACCCGGAAAAAGGAAGGTTCCTTCCAGTTGCCTAACTTTGGACCGGTTTACTTCGACGCGAGGCTAGCAAAACCCGCGAAAAGGTTCTTCTAGTTGCGTAACGTCTATGGGCCCGCGGTTCGGCCGCTTCAGTTCGGAACGCGACGGTCCGGACCTGCGGTGGTCCAGGTCCACGGCTGGAAGCTCGCGTTTTCGGTATGGTCAAAAGAATGTGTAACATGAATCTGCCCGTGTTTTTTTCCCCTGAAGTCCCGACTTCTTCGGTCTCTCTGTCTGTCTTTTTTTTTTATTACTATACACTGTATGACAAAAGGCGGAAGAATAAAGGAAAAGATAAATGAAAAGAACTCGCTCCGCCGGTTAGGAAATGAGCTCCTCATCAGTAATACTGATGGTCAGAAGAAAAGACAAGGAGCTGGTAGAGAGCAGATACCGCACCGGAAACTATGTTATTTTTTTATTTTTTTTTTCCCCATTTCTGATAGAATCATGTCTTGCTCGGTCTTGGTATCCTCTTGGTATTTCCAGAAAAAAATGGTTAGTCGTGGTTGGTCCACTTTTTTGTTGTTTTTGGGTCGTGTAGACATCGTAGAGAAAAAGGGAAATGGAGAAGGGAAGGATAATGATTGCGGCGATTTTTCGAATTTTCTTGGAGGTCAGGAATTATATACTAATAATAATAATAATATAACAAGAAGTTACGGCTTACGTAAGAAAAAATTGATACAAGACTTCCTCGAAGTTGAACCGCTGAGTGCTCGGCCACCAAAATTGGGGGTAATAGGCGAAGGAGACCTGCCAGGATGACGAGGCTGGAGAAACCGCCCTGTAATGACGAATGTCGTGGATTTTATCGCCATTAGTCAAAGTGCCGTTGAGGCGCTCCAAGAACTTGTGCATCATCCCTCGGTTAGTCGAGTCGCCCAAGAAGAGAACCTATGTGGATAAGAAGCAAACATTCCAAAATCTCTTGGAATTTTTCTTTTAAACCCACAAGGATTTTGTTTTTAAAACTGTTCACCTTCTTGTTTTTGCTACAGAGCTTGAGCTGCGCTGGTAAAAGCGTAGGGTACCGACAGCCCAAAGGTTGCCAGCGTTGAAGTTCCCACCGACACGTGGATGAATTCGCACAATCCTGACAAGGCAGCACCCAGTGACCTTTTTTTTGGGGGGGAGAGAAGAATGCAAATTAGCTATAGGTTGACTGAATGTCGTTGAACGATTGACATAGATCAATCCTTGTTGTACGATTTTTAAAACCCTTGCAATAAATTTGAATTATTTTTGTTGAAACTGATTTGATTTAAAAGGTTTGATCCTTTGTCATTTATGTTAGGAGTTGTTAAACTCCTTTTAACATAGCCATGCAACGGTGTGCTATATGATAACGCTACAATCGTAACCTTAGCCGCGTTCGTTTTGCATCGTCGACTTAAACTTAGACTAGCCGGACTAGTCTTCACTTACGGTTATAAGCGTTCGTTTTAGCCTAAACTTCGAAAGCTTACAGAAGTTAACTTGGAAAGTCTCGAGTCAAAACAAACGCTTATAAGCAAAAGTTTACAGTTGCTCCACCCAATGGGCGGTGCTTGTAGAAAATAAACAAAAACAATAGACGAATTATTCGATATCGACAAAGGAGATAAATAAACAAGGGGCGGGGTTAAATTTAAGTCTGGACACAAGAGTACTCGCTATAGACTTGCCTGACTTGAGACCAAACTAAACGTCAACATCCAAAGTTTAAGTCGACTAGCTAAAGAAAACGCTTATAAGCCCAAAGTTTAGCAGAGTCTACCTATCTCGAACGCTTACAAGCGCCAAGTCTTGGGTAGACTTTTAAGTCGGCTTAAACTTTGGTCAAAACGAACGCGGCTCTTGTATCTTATGTTATGTTACGTGTGTGTTGCTCTATGTTGCTCTGTGTCACGTTACGTTACCATTAGCTTGTTGTGTGTAATGTTACGAGATGTTACGTTATCTTGTAAAGGTTTGTCCATCTTATAGTGTTACAACACAGGGTTATTTTTACAATATGAAGGGTAATGAGAGTAGCCTACGATAGGATCAAGTCCAATTCAAATTTTTACAAAGAAATTCTATCAATTAGCTGTTATTTTCCTTATAAAGGCAGGGTTGGAGCTTTCTGTTCCATCTGTAAAAGCCCTCTATTGTTAACTTACCAAGTCGGGCAAGAGCGAATAACCCCGGGGGTGCACCCCCCCCTATTTTTTTCCCTCGATTCTGCTCGACTGCCCTTGAAAAGCTAATTTCAAACTATTCAATAGCCAAAATCTTCAATAAGTTCAAGTTGGCCGAATAAAAAATGTATAAGATGTAAAGTCCCCAGAAGGCTATTTATGTATTTGAAAGTTAATACTCGACAGCTAATATGAGGTAGCAAGTACCTCCTTCATCCTACCCGAACACTTAAATATTTCCCAAAAGGAGGGTTAGCAAAGGGGGTCTTTTATCCATATTTGCTCGGCTGCAAGGCTACTTTAAGAGCTCCAAACCGGGTCGTGACTTATTGGGAGGCATTAAATGTAAAGCTAAGAAGTGTACCTACTTTATGGAAATGAGCTTGCTCGCTTGCTCCATACTCACTCGATAGTCGTTCCTGTGGGTTCTCTGTCCCTCTTTCAACCCGACAGGAGGCTAAGAAGGGGAAGTCCCCACCTTCTAACCAATCCCCCTCCACCTTCGTAGCTTCCTTCTTTGAGGAGGAGAGGAAGGGGACGGTAGGCTGGAGTAGTGATCCCCTTGCGAAGCAAACATTTCTCAGTATCTCAGATGCAGTTCTTGCTATCCCGCAAAAAGGGAGTCATATAGGACACACTGCAATTGCAAGTTTGTAGTTTGTAGTTGTCGCAAAGGTCGGAGGGTTGACCGGGTGACACGGATTGGGGGTAGAAGGGGTGGCAGGGGCGGGGTTGGTAAATTATTGTCCGTTTTATTACAAGTTTTACTACTGTTTTGCCACAAGAGAACCCCTCAACCTTTGGCCAAGACAGTGTTGGGATAATTTACGACGCTTTTTTGTTCTTTTTCAGGGATCAAAATGGTAAAAAAACATTCCGGTTTTCTGGACAACACAAACTTCTTGGTTACGTTTTTAACCTCTCTTCACCCGAAATGGCCCATTTCTTTCGCGCGCTCTCTCTCCCCCTAACCCTAATTCCATTTGTAGATATTTGTAGATGGTAGAGGAAGAAGAGGCCCATTCCCAACAGTGGTCATGGTTGCTGTTGCCGTTGCCGCTGTTGGCGACTTTGCCGAGATTTATAGGCCCATTTCCGGGGACAATTACTAGCAATGACATTCAAGGAAAAACCTCCTTTTCCTTTTCCTCCCTCTTTTGTTTCTTTAACGATTTTAGGACAAAAGGTAATACAACAGTTCCCCCCTCCTCCTCTTGGACAGTACTTTTTGGCGGGGGTTTTCGGAAGAGATTAGGTTTGAGGTCGACAAGTTGATCTTTTTGTGGCTAGATTTTTTATTGTTTTTCTTTTCGCAAATGACATAGACATCGACACCGCAGATTTGTACCACTGGAGACTTTTGACTCAAGTGTTGAAAGATATTTTGCTGCGGGGGGTTGGGGGTGGAGGGGAGCGTACCTGAAAGAGCCTGACAGAGTGTTTGTGGAAAAGCAAAAAAGAGGAAGAGAATGCAAATGAGGGGCACGGGAGTTAATTCTCCCAGGAGTTTCATTAAACTGTAGATTTATGGGTGTCAAAATTTTTAATGTGGCACGACAGGGGGGTTTTTGGAGAAAAATGAAATATTTTGTAAAACAGAGGGAAAATTTCCTTGCTTGCAAAGGGTTAATTTTGTTTCTTAAAATGGAAGGAATTTAAATTTTTATTATAGAATCAGAAGCCCAAATGAAGATAAATAATAAAAATATTGCAATACAATATAATAACTAAAAAGTATAAGTACATAAATAAAATTATTAATTGACGAAGAATTATTTTTGAAAAATCTCGTCGATATGTAGTAGATATCATTATCATTTACATTACTGTCAGAAAGTTATTTTTAAAATTTCTAATGGTTTTGGTGGAATCACTTACGCCATTTTCTGTGCTATTCGCCAATAAGAGCCTTAGGTGCACCGTGGCCAAAGGGGGAAGTAAGGTGCAAAAAATTTTAAAAATGTGTTATAAAGGAGATCAAAAGAAGTGTTCTGGCTGAATAACCCGTGTCCATTATGCATATTAACCGAGTAATTAATTGTTCAGTGGTTTAAGTTCCGCCCTTTTCCTAAAAAATTCAAATTTTCCTATGCTTATAACATTGGGGGACAGCTGGCCGAAGGCCTAGCGCCTTTACCTATGAGCGCATTCGAAATCTGACCTTCGATTTATAGGGATGCCACCATTATCTTTTTTTCTATGCTAAAGCAGGTCTTTAAGTACTTTGGTTAGTTTATAATTTCGATTACAAAAAATAACTTTTTATTCGCGCCGCGACTTACGGGCTCCGCTGAACGCGATGCAGCGAGCATTACCCGCATAGTCGGAACCACCGCGTGCGGTCCCATTGCCAGGGGATGGGCTCTCGACTGCGAAGCCCGTAGCAAGCCGATCCAAACCTTGCCCAAAGGCTCTCAGGCGCGGGTTTCGGCCCGGCAGGACGGCAAGCTACGGCGATCGCGCGATGGCGCGAAGAAAAAGTCAGTCTTTTGTGATTGAGCTTGTAAATTAATCAAAGCACCTACAGACCTGCTTGAGAATTCAAAAGAAGTGTAATAGTGCCGTCCATATAAATCGAAGGTCCGATTTTGAGTGTGCTCATAGGTAAAGGCGCGCCTCCGGCCAGCTGTCCCCCAATGTTATAAGCATAGGAAAATTTGAATTTTGGAGGAAAGGGGCGGAGCTTAAACCGCTAAGTAATTAATTACTCGGTTAGTATGCATAATTGACATAGGGGCTCTTCAACCAGAACACTTCTTTTGGTCTCCTCTACAACACACTTTTTTTTAATTTTTTGCACCTTTTTCTCCTTTAAATAAAAGCCATTTAGAAACCTAACATGGCAAATATAAGTTACTTACAAAAATTATTGAAGTTTTTTTTTAGATTTCCTCCTTTCAATTTACATCTAGACTGTTTTTTAAATTGTTTACCTGGTACGTCACCAGTAGTACAGTACGGTAAGTTACGCCATGCCTCTGTGGTGACTGTCCAATTGCTGTTCGTGGATTCGGTATCTGCTAAGGGGTAAAAACCGCATGGTGTGTCGGGCGCAAAGCGAACATTGCAATTCTACACGATTCAAGAAAAAAATGTTGTGAGTATAATTACATGGACCATTGAGCCAAAGAATGTTGCTTTCGTTGTTGCATGCTTTTAGCAATAACGGGCAAGTATTTTTTTTATAGCCAGTACGCGTTAAACCGTGCATGACCCAAAACTCTTAATGTGTAGTATAATGGTTTCCTGTCAAGTCCCCTTTTTGCTCTTCATATAATAACCACAAGAATTCCCCGAAAAAAAGTCTTTTGTTACCTACTTAAGTCTTAAGCTTGTAAAGTGGGATATCCTCACATTAAAAAACAAACTTCATTTACAGTGACGCACAGCCGTGCAGTTTGCCTTTCGAAACCGTAAAGTGAATTCAAAGTAAATTCTAAAAAAGTAGACTAATAATATATTATTATTTTGGGTCTATTTAAGGATTTGAAAAAGAGTACTAAATATACTCTTTAAAAAGGTTTTCTTGAAATACGTTTCCTTTAAGACAATGTGTCTTACTAAGTTATCTAATTTACTCTGTATAAAGAGTTCGTAGCGCCTCTGGCGGATCTATTTAAATCACAAAGTATATATCTTCGGTGAATTTGAAGGAACGTAACTTTTTGCAATTTGCTTCAGAATCTTTGAACCAAAAGTATAACATTTTATGGTTTTACCTGATGCAATGCACAAACTGGGAAGGCGTGATAGTCTGCAACGTTCAAACGTAATTTCCCTTTGTTTTCGGAAGAGGTGGGTTGCTCATCCTCTCGGTTTTGCCTGGTTATTCGCAGAGAATAAGTCAAGTTGACTTGCAGGGTATGCAGAACTTTCAAACGGAAGTGGTTGAGTCCTAGTCCCAAGCTTATTACTGCAGCTGAACTGGAAAATTTCAATTCAGTTCAGGGAATTACTCGACAAGGGGGAAGAAGGGTTATAATCAGAGCTTTTATCCGTTGCCTATTTTTTATTTATTTTTTGCTCTTATATAGAAAGTCACAGACGGTTTTAGTACCCGTGAGTCAGGTCGATATCGTCATCCAAGAGGATTTGGCGGAGAGCAGCGCCTGACTGCAACTGAAGCACGCCAATTTGCAACTTTTCGACCTGATAAGGGACATGGCCATGATATTCCAGCCAGTCTGGACGAAATGAAGGGCTTAGAACCAAATCGTAGTCGAATTCCAAGCCATAAAGGGCCAATTCACTATAGGACACTATAAAAACATAAAATTACTGTAAAATTTAGTACTATTTTCTGTTATTTCTTGGCTAAAATAATTCAATAGAAATTTTCTTCCAATCGAAATTAGACTAGTGTGAATTTTCCTATTTAATAAAGAAAGTTATTTCTGCAGAAATCCAACTTTGAGTTTTTAGTTTAAAAGTTATTCGGAATTTCTGCTGCAATTTCCAAGAAATTATTCATTTACTTGTGGAAATCAAGAAACTCAGTTCGAGTAAAATAGTTCGTTATTTTTCACGAAGGAATAATTTCTGCAGAAATCATACTTTATTGCTGTCAGAAATTGTTTAAGATTTTTTTCATGAATTTTTGGAAACTTTCTGAGAACGTAAGATTCAAAAGGTTTCTTAAAATTCGTGCAATAATTTAATTTTTGCACAGCAGTAAAGCACAGATTTCTGCCTAGAAATTTCCTAATCCGTTAGTATCGCTGTTGAAGTATAAATCCTATACATTGTATTTTCTGTAATTAAAAAGTGAAAGTGGAATTGTGACAGTAACTAACCATTGTAATACCCGGAGGAATTTGAGCGTAATTTATCATTGTAAGATGATTCTTTTTCTCTTTCAGCTTGAATCATTTGTCTGGCGAATGACGTCAGGATTTTATGCAAATCAGACGTCGAGTGACTGTAGGTCCTTTAGGGATGGGTTTTTACAACCAAATAAAAGAACCAATAATACGTGAATTAATGTGTATCTAAGGAGCTTGTATAATCACAATCTGTTTTCGGTGGCATTTTTTGTAAAAAAATAAAAAAAAATAAAGGAAATTTAATTGAATAAAAAGTAAGTGAAAACAAAGTATTACTGTAAATTGTGAAGCTGTGGTAATTGGTAACTCGGATGGGTTCTGGTACCCGAAATAACGAAGCTTTCGGTGGAAGGATACGTGAGATGAAAGTGGCAGTTGTGGCTCGCTTTCCACTCTTGATATGTGTGAATCAGATAAGCCAGGTCAGTCTTCGTTAACGCCAGGTCGTGATCAACTTGACTGTTTAAACTCACGATACCTGTCCAATGAGTCTAAAGAATTACACGTTTCTCTTCGTAATATTCTTAAATTTCTTTCCACAACAAAAGATTCATCGTTAAATAAACATAAATGAAATAAATAAATAAATAGAAAGTAAACAATTGCTCAGGATTTTGAGGGCTTGGCATGTCGCTTTAGGTCATGGATGTTTTGTTAAACCAATAGATCTTTTTTTTTTTAAGTTAAAACTCCAAAAACGTTTGCATGGTTGCATGGATCGAGCGTGACTGTTCCATTATGCAAGGTGCTTACCGAGATTCAAGTTGGCGATTACGTGCTTTAACGGCCCTAGCAATGCCTTCGACACCGTTTCTCTATTCATAATCAATCTGAGACTGTCAATCATCCAGTGACGGTAAAACATAGGCAACGAAGACCCTTTCTTGCTCATCAAGTTTTTATGAACGTTTCCATTTCCATTATTGAAAGAGCTGATGGGTACGACCCCTCTCAGGGCCACAATCTCGACGTTTTTGTAGTCCTTTTGTACCATCAAGTTCACTGTAAAGAGCTGGAAGCACTTGGAACACCTGCAGATAATTTTCTGTCTCCACTTTCTCATTCCATTCATTTTGTAAATTTTATTTCATTCGGTTTTCATTCATGGTGTCTTTACTTACGTTTGATTTCCTGAGCTGTCCATTTCCGTTGCCACAAGCAGCTCCCAGAGTACCCTAGCGGTCTCGAGACGAAGCTTTTGGTTCATCTCGGTGATGCTTGCCAGCGGTAAAATTGCTTCTGCATTCTAGGAAAACAAGCTTTGTCGCTGTCAGTTCATTAATATTTAAGTTCATTTACTGTTTTTATTGAATCTTAATAAATTATATTACCATTTGACAGTTCTTGGTGGAACAGTTGTGGTGCAAAACAATGAAACCTTCCCGGTGTTGATGGAAACGTAGAGGACGCCAAGAGGTCACTGTTACTAGTACTTGCACGTATTGGACGGGCTTACTGGCTACGATTAAGGGATTGGCATAGTTCCGTACTATAACGAGGTTATTAGCGTTGTAGACTTTGTCTCTAATGAGCTCGTAGATCTCTTCGCTTTGAAGAACTTTGAAGTCATTGTTTTCTTGCACCAGCCATTCGCTGTTTGGTAGTAAAAGTTCTGCAGCAGCCAAGAAGTCATCCAAGTGATTCGGAATAACATAACAAGGCTTCTGTGTTATGTTTTCGCGCTGAAAATTGCAGAGTTGAACCGCAGACCCTAAGCGTTGGCTTATTTGGGGAATAAAGTTGACCTAAAAGGTAGAATCCGAGTCATTTTTATAGATGTTTACTTAAAGGGGGAGTAAGGTTTCAAAATGAAAAAATATATTTTATAGAAGACACCAAACTACATGTTCTGGCTGAAGAACCCCTATATCAATTATGCATATTAACCGAGTAATTAATTATTTAGCGGT
>JAGJRP010001296.1:0-17693 GCA_022832235.1 Lepidurus couesii
TTTAGAAGGGTTATTGCGTTGAAAACCCTGCGTAAGCGTAGTAGTGGTCTAGAAACGACAGGATTGGTCAAAACGACGGATAAGCACCGTCATTGGTCAATACGCAAAGTCCATAAGACGATCAATAGTTTGATTACTGTATGTGAGTGGTCTCGAGTTTATCATCGCTTCAACTTCTTTTTAGGCGGTGTTCAACTGTTCCCAATTTAGGCTAGATTTTCCGAGTGTTTTGCGCAAAGGGACTTTCACACTCCGGACTAGTCGTTCATACATTCCTCCCCACCATGGGGCTCGTTCAACTATAAATTTCCAATGGATTTTCTGCAAACCCAAGTACGTTCGGAACTCTTCTTTCTCTTGAAGTTTCTGGAGTTCTTTCCAAAGTGCTTGAAGCTCCTTATTCGCTCTCTTAAATGTACGTGCGTTATCAGAATAGATAACTGTACACCATCCTCTTACAGCTATGAAACGTTTGAACGCCATCCAAAATGATTCCGTGTCAAATGCAGAGCTAAAATTCGCTCGTTTTCCAACGAGCGCGCTCGCTCGCGCGCTCGTTTCAAAATTGGCGAGCGCACGCGCTCTTCGCTCGCAATTTAAAAAAAAAGAGCACTCGCGCTCGCGCTCGTTAGCATTACCGCCATTTACAGAATGAACCGTCAAACATTTCAGTTTGCTTTGTTTTTGCGTGGGGGTATTTTTGCCCTATTTTTAGTTATCACATAGTAAAATCATAACGGAGAGACCATTTCTTAGAATTCTGCCATTTGAATGCGTTGCAAAGGTGTTAGAATTCCAAGAATTATCCTTTCACTTATGACTATTTTTTGTGGCAATGCCGGAGATATTACCAGTCTGAACCTAGCACAAGACTTTACGTTGCTATTACTTTATTGTTGCTAATACTTTATGTTGCTATTACTTTATTACGTTGCTAGACTTTACTTTATTATGCCGAAGCTATTATAGTATATATAGCTAAAAAATATTATATTATATTATAAATATTATAAATATTTATAAATATTTATAATATTATATTATAAATATTATAAATATTATAAATATTTATAAATATTTATAATATTATATTATAAATATTATAAATATATTATTATATTATAAATATTATAAATATGTATATATTATATTATATATAAATATTAAATATTATAAACTTTGCTCCAGCAAAGTTTATAGTTAAAGGTTTAAAGGTTGGAGTCGCGCGGCGGCTAATTCGTATGGCCGCGACATATTTATTTATTTGTTTGCATTGTTTTCCCCCTTTTTTCTTCTCTTCCCCCCGGTGACCGAGAACATCATGCCCCATTGGTTGCCCCCCCAATGTTATAAGGATAGGAAACTTTGAAAGTTGGGGGGAAGGGGCGGAGCTTAAACTGCTAAATAATTAATTACCCGGTTAATATGCATAATTGACATAGGGGTTCTTCAACCAGAACACTTCATTTGGTCTCCTCTACAACATCTTTTTTTATTTTTTCGGACCTTACTACCCCTTTAAAGGACTTACCCAGCTAACGACACCAAAGTCTTTACCTGCTGTACAAAAAAGAGAGGAAAAGTAGGGAAATTATTTTATTTCTGAAATTTTTGTATGGGAAATATCTCTAGACGCCATCTATCAGTTATGCTATGCACTTATAACGCATTCAATGATGTAATTAATACGATATTTCTTTCTAATAACCAAAATTCACCGAAATAAGAAAGAAACTTCACAGAAATTTGAAATCTTCATAAAATGCGCGTTTGGGAAATTTGCATTTGGCAGTAAGGGTCAGAAAGGAAGAGTAAACTCCGTTGCATCTGTTTTTTCAGCACCTTTTATTAATGAAACGACAGCAATTCGTCATTAGTTTGAACCACTGGTAGGAATTTGGATATTTCGTTCGGATCACCCCAGAAGCAGCGTGGGACCTTAATGTCTGCAACTTTACTTTCCCGAGACGTATATTCTCGGATAATGTACGGCTTCCCGTTTTCATAATAGAGGCGCGTATCATTGACTCGCACGAGAACATCGTCAACTCTCAAATACAGACGTAGCAGTGCAAAAAAACCACTTGGCATAACTCTCTGTTGAAAAAAAATGAAGCAAAAAATTAATCGATAAAATTACCCCCATAGGCTGGACTTATCTAAAAACAATAAGTTACCACTTTCACGGTGCACGTTGTACAACCATGATCAGCTAGTTCGTCTTCATACAAGTGGACTTCATCATAAAATAGCAAAGGTTCTTTCTCCTTTAATTTCTCCAGATCGATTTTCACATCCGAAGGCTCGACTTGGATACCTTCACCAAAAACAGATCCTTTGTAGTCACTGGAAAAGGTCCAATCAAAGGAAGCTTTCGAGCCCGAAATATTCAAGTCTGCTCTGCAACACAATTTCATCAAATATTGTAGATATGTTAATCAGTTATTCAGAACACTTACCGAGCTTCGCTCCAAACATCTGTGACTGCAACTTTCAAGACATCTCCGTCATTAATGTTAACCCTTTTCAAGGCATCCAATGCATTAAACTGGATCCCGTGGCCTTTTTCGTGTTCAATTTGTAGAGAGTTTTCGGGAAACACCATATCTGGTAAATGTGGCAGGGCCAAATTCTTCGCATAGCTAAAGAATTTTAGAATGATTACAGAATCCAAGCTAACTATTTGTTTACATGTGAGACTCACAAGAAACTTACTTGCAAAACGGGCAAAGGGCACCATTTTCTTCACCTTTTGCGCCAGAACCGTTTTCAACACAAGCATCTGTGCATTTGGATGGCAAAATGTGACTTTTCTTGGTTGTGAGTTTCCACGGCCCAAAGTGAATACTGCTTACTTTAGGGGGAGGTGGTTTAGGCATAGTTTTATTCATGATTATAACTGTTGTGACTCAAAAAAGAAAGCTTTCTCAAAGATAAACAAACCCGAAAACGACGCCTGGGCTGAAAGACGCAAAGTGGGTGGAGCCACATCATAGAACGCGAAGGAATTTTCCGTCGACTTTTTCTACAACGGGATTCCAAAGTTTTCACTAGATACACTGATTTTTTTTAATACAGCATTCTTCAAGAGAATACACAATATAGAAGAAACTGACACAAAAACTAAGTGGTCATTTCACACGATTTGTTTATTTACAAGCAGTTATATTCCGCATTTTCCTTAGAAAAATGTTCGACAAGCTCTGAGTACCCTGCTGCGACTTTTATGATGAAACTAAAGAAATTACATTATTTACTTTATTTATGGCAAGATTATTTGTTTGTAAAATGAAATGGACAGAAAGCTTTTGGATACACTGAAACTATTTAAAAAGAGGGAAACGAGTTACTGAACTAAAATAAGAACGACATTCTCTGAATAATCGTCACAAAAATATACACATACCGATAGTGTCCAAATGATTCTTCCATGAAGAACTGAGTGTTGTCATGTTTTGCTTATTCTTTGTGTTCTTTCCATCCAAATGTTTCGAAATTGGCTAAATTAAACATTCAACGTTCTCATGAAAGACCGTTTGGACACTATAGTACTCCCTAATATTAATACTGACGTCACGCTGTTAAAAATCTTTACTGTTAAGTTTATTTGAATGTACTCGCTACGGATGACGTCTCTTCGTAAATAACATTCAAAGCAGGACTCGTAGACGTACTTCCCCCCATCGCACGTTGTCTAGACCGCATATATTCTCGTGGATCCCCCCAAATCCCCACGGGTCGAGGTTGTGTGTACCCAGGAACCTGGGTTATGACCCCCGGCAAGGGTAAAGTAGGCCGGATGAACGTCCTGCTCCCAAAAAGTTGTCTGGTCACTGACGTCTCGTTATCAAAGGCATAATCCGATGTGGTCCGTACGATCACATCGTTGTTGTCGTCATACGACGACCTTGAGGGTCTGCAGGAGTTACCGGATAGTTCTGAGTACCCGATCTGTTTAAAAAGAAACCCTACTTAGTTATCTTTTCACCAGCATAACTTAGCTTTCTCATATTTACGGAGTCTCGCGTCAAAGGAACAAGTATTATCACTTGGGCAAGTACAGGCACGAGATACTTGAGAATATAAAACACGGAAAAGACTGACGTGTAAAGAACCTGAGCGTGCGAGAACACACCGCTGCATCCCATAGCTTCGTCGCCCACTACAAATAATTACAGTAATTAAATACAATAGCTAATTATAACCTTAAATGACACTTATATAAGGATTTTTGTTTTTTTTACCTAAACGGAGGGTTATATCATAAGCCAAGGAAACTAACGATGAAATGACGTATGCCATGACAAGAAACCACGAGTGTTCTTCCAGAGAAACGCTACCGACGACCGCAGTGCGTTTTAAATGGGTCATCCGTATACCAGCATATAAAAGCAGCTGCGCGCCGATTACGTCAGCGCCTGATAACAGCAGCCAATAGGGTTCTGTCAACAATGAAAAATGCGATTATTTGTCAAGAACTATGCGAAAAAAAATGCTGTAATGAAGTGAGGAGATAAATAAACCTTACTGAAACATTCAGTCCAACTAGAACCAACATCAACGCTTCCCACAACTGTAACAGCCAATATAAACGCCGAGTATACGGCAACAATAGGAGCGACTAGTTTGCTCGCTACTCCTGTAGACAAATGCCTCGGAATAGTCGTCCAGTACAAATGATTGAGAATCGCAAGTTGAGCTAGCTTGAGGCCAGTTGCTACGATGTCTAACTGAGGGTATCTACTGTCGAGAAAACAACTTGATACTCTGCCAAATAGAATAATAATAAATTAAACTCCTCAATTTTTAATTGCATAATATAGAACTCGAAGATTAAATATACTTACGAAGCTGCGCACTGTAATATGGCTGCAGAGAATACAAAATACTCGTTCCATCTCGCATGTCCTTTCACGATTAATCTCACAAGTTTAATGACACATAGGAAGAAGGTAAAGGTCATTAGAAAAGCCAGAACACTTCGTCTCATACAGGCTATTTCGTCAAAACTGCCGAAACAATCTTTGGCTGTCACGTCAATTGAGTCATTATGTAATGGGGTCGGACTAGACCCGTTAATTTCTACAGTCATCGCGCACTTTTAAATCACACCAACAAAATGCAAGACAAGAGCATGGAGCTTCGTCTTCTTGTTTACGTGGGAGACACAAGTTTGGCCAACCCACTGATAACAGAGAAAGAATGAAGTGGAAAAGACAGCAAAGACAGAACACTACGAAACAAGTAGAGAAAGCGATCTAAGCGTCCCCAAGCGTGGGTTTTAAGGGAGTTAACGAATCAAATATCAAGGAAACAAGGAATTTTAATAATTTAATCTCATTTGAAACATTAAAGGACGTATATGAAATCACTTTCACTTCGTGAATCTAAGTAACTGACAAAAGATAGTACGTTAGGTAAAATTTAGCTTGTGCAATAAGTACTGTAGAAAACTGTAGTAAGTACTGTAGCAATAAGTACCTAAAAACGAATTTGCATAATTATGAACTTAAAAACGGATCATGAGACAATTTGCTGTTAGGAAGCCCACAATTAACGAAATTACAGTTATTAGAATCTTATAGGTAGACTAGGAAAACTTCGCGTTTTCGCTGACATGAAAGCAAGACCCGATTCAGGACTAACAACGGTCAACATAACGTCTATTCTTGGAATAAACTAATGAAACAAAAACAAAAACACCACGGATTCTAATTTGATTATTCCCATAACTACGTCATTTTGGCGCTTTTAATCCAAGCATGATAGACAAACCAAAAAAAAAAAGAGCGCTTCTGTTCTCGAGCAAAAAACTTGAACAACGAGTATTTGAGGTTCTTTTTCTAACATGGCACTCCTAGTAGCTGTGTTTCTAAGTAATTTGACGGAAACAGCTAAAAGGGGTGTGTATACGACTTAACAATTGGCACTATAGCTTTCTTTCGAGGCCATTCCTATACTAGGCTACGGACCATTTCGGGGCTTTGATCCTTCAGATTCGTCACATACAGTTCTAATACCCATCTACTTTATGGCCCAATTCTTCGAGCTAAAGAGAAAAATACAATTAAATGCAGGCTTATGGTAAACAAAAATTGTTGAAATTTACTTCTCGCTGTTCATCAACTTCGTCATGATCATGTCCCTCTCCTTCATCAGAGCCATCATCCGAAGGAGCTGGCGTGGTAGCTCGAGAAGAGGTCGGGGAAGGTGGCTCGGATATGGGTCGAGGGTAATTTAGCCTACCAACGCCTACTTCTTCAATCAACGCCAATTCGGGGTACACCGCGTGCAACGCTTGTTGGCGTGCTTGGCGATAGTACTGCAGAAAAAAAAGAAACGCTTAGAAAAATTAAAAATATTGGGAAAAATCAGAAAGAAAAACATTACGATTCCCAAACTTCTCCAATCCAAAAGATCCGAGAGACGTTCCGTTCGGTTTCGCTGGATGATACGTTGGCGTCGGTTTAACCGACAGAAATCGAACATGTACTGCGCTAGTTGAGTAATGGTATCGTCCAGGGAGATAAAACGACGATCAACAATGTAGATGCCGTAACTTTGTGGATCTGCGATATGCTCCGCCATAAAACAACCGAAACCTACACAATATAATTCGAATTAACGTTATTTCCCATGTAAGATAATTATTATGAGCTAGAAGTCATCAAGGTGTAAGGAATACTCAATTTTTTCCAGTATTTGTTAACCAAAACTAAAAATCCGACTCAAACACTGAATAAACGCCGCCTATTAAACATTGAATTTTTTCCCGCCAAACGTTGCTATGGTAATATCAGGTGTCACGCAAAGTATACGTCATACAAGACCACGTGACTAGCCAACCAAAAGCAAAATTCCTATATTTAAAATATTCCTCCAATTTCATAACAATCTTATATAAAATCTAAAATATCTTTGGATACTAGAATTTCAGTTTTACTTTACGGATGCGAAAATTTTTTGATAGCTCTAAGCCTTGTAAAAGTGCGTATGCATTAATTAATCAACAAACTGCGTAGAGAAAATGCGTAAATTACGAATATACATGTCTTTCTTTTCTTTTCCATTTTTTTTTTACCTGAAAGATTTGTTGTCATGGAAGGAATTCCCATAACAGTACACTCCGCTGGCGTATAACCCCAGGGCTCGTAATAGCTGGGAAATACCCCTAAATGGCAACCTCGGACGAACTCTTCGTAATCTAATCCGAACAACGGGTTTGTCGACGACAAGAACTCGGGATGGAAAATTACCTAATTTAAAAGAAACCATAATATATTTCCTATAAAGAGAATAAGCTTAATATGGGCTATTACTTTCACTCTATCACTGCGGGTGTTAAACAGAGCGCAGCGCCTCAAGGCATTTAAAACGGGATCCAGTGCATCATCGACGACATTGTGCGTCGTAATGGGTGGCAAAGTTGAGCGCTGAGCAGCGTAAATACAACGCTTGAGCCTAATGACGTCATCTTTTGTCATCAATTCATCTTGTTCGGGAATACGGCCACTAAGAAAAACGTCCGAAATGAATCTTCAGATGAAAAAAGAAGGAAGGACAAAGTCTTACGTTAAACAGATCTCGTACATCCGTTTGCCAACTTTCTGTTGCACATCGTGAACTGTGTCACGCAAACTTTTGGCAATAGCCTGACCTCTCAAGCTATCGACATTAAAGTTGTTCGTCTTGGCAGGAAAGATAAGAAACGCAATAACAGTCTTATCGGAATTACTCACCTACAAGAATGAATAAAACTGAATTAGTTAAATCCAAAGTGAAATAGAACTGAATCATTTAATTCCAAATCGAAATATCTAAATCAGAATTGAAATAAAATTGACCATGTAAATCCAAACAGAAATAAAATTGAATTATTTCATTAATTGGCAGCATAGGTAATAAATTACTTTTAATAAGTGGTTGAGCCTGGCTAAGCCCTCAATAAATATGTCCGCGCCCTTGTTGCCGAACTCGTAGCGCCCAGCAATGAAAAAGTACAATGTTTTGTCCAAGTCGAAGTCATAATGGCTAAAAACGCAAGTCGTTAAAGCATAATCTCAATGCGCTTAACTCTAACTTCTTACCCATAAAAATGTCCCCTGACAAAGTCGTTGATTTTCTCCTTGCTCACCGCGTGCAAGTTCTGGAACTCGTGGAGTGCGCTGAATTTTTTCACGTTCAAACCATTCGGCGTAAGCACATCCGCTTTGCGCTTTAACAGATGCTGCGCTTCTAGACCCGTAATTTCCGAAACCGTCGTAAACGTATGAGCCAGGTTCGTGGCAGCGCGTTCCATGCAGTAGCGGTGATAAATCTCGCGTTTTCCAGCTTCCTCATCCACGTTAAACTACGAAATTTCAACAAGTAGATAATAATAATAATTATTATTATTACAGGTATTCATTGTACAATTGATATAAAGGGACATCTTAAGCTCACCTTATCTAAATTGTTATAGAAATCCACGTTACCCGCACACAAATACCTTCCCAAAAGGGTTGCGTGGGTGGTAAAGACAGTCGCGACATCAATCCCCCACAGTCTGAGCATAATGAGCCCCACGCCAGCAAGCCATTCATGGAAATGCGCGACGATATGCGGTTTACTGTCAGAGGTTTCAGTGGCAGCGTGTCGGAACTCCGCGATGAATTGAGCTACCATGAAACCGAAGACGACTGCGTCATTCGATTCTACGTCATGGTGAGGGATCCCAATGCTACTCTTGTCAAACAGCTCATGTTTGTACTGATCAAGCTTCCATGCCGCTGAGCCAATGTCAAATAAGATAATAAAAGGGTTTCCATCAACCAACCAATTCCCGGTAACCACCTGATGAATTTAAAAAAATAATTTAAAAAATATATTTTTTATTAATATGACAATTACTCACCTTGAAACCTTGCTCTCGAACCCGGTTCACCGCAATTCCCAAAGCCGAATGCTTGGGAAACTCAAAGGGCTCCACTTCTTGTCGCGCACAAGCTTCTTTATACGGACCAATCAGAACATATTGGTCGCCTAATTCTTCCACAGAAACGGCGGCTTTTGATCGGATAACCGTGTAGATTCCTCCGACTAAGAAAGCATAATCATGATGAGTATAAGTAGGCAGTCAATTTGCTAAAGTGGTACTGAATTTATGGCTATTGTATCTATTTTGTCTTCAGAGGGTGGACAAGGTGGAAAGAGTGAGAAGATTTACCTTTATTCGCGGCTTCCCATGCAATTTCGAAAGTCCACCTGTTTTCCAAAGCAGCCGATTCTCCGCCATCCAAGTATGCGCCGAGATCATGTGCGCTTTCGACACGATAAAACCGGCGAGACATACGGGTAGACATGGCGAGCAGCCAACTGAAAACCAAGCATTAAATTACACTTTTTATCTCTAAGGAAATTTAATTAGTCTCTTAAGGTAATCAAGAGGATCCCGGTTTTTCGTGCGGATTGGGAATTAATCTAGAAGGTTGTCCAAGGCACGTTCAATTCAAGAACGCTCTGCATTTACATAGTAAGTTCATTGAACTTGACCAGCCGGGGTTCAAGTTAAGAGCGCTAGGATTAATTCATTTAATATAGTTGGGTCTACATAACAAGTTTAATTTGAAAAAAATACTTGGAAAAAATTCCGTTTTTAAGAATGTTATGTTCAGTAAACGAGGAACTAAACAAGGTTAATTTGATAGAAATAGAAGTCGCCTAGGCTTGAAAACCAGCCTTGCCACTATGGCATGTCAACAAATCAAACATGCAATGCATTTAAATATAAATATAAATAACTAGGATACTCTTAATAAGAGTGTAAATTTAAAAATTTAGGACAACAATGAAAATGCGAATATTAACGTTACGGAAGCTGGTTTTGGAGAAGTAATAGGGCGCTGTTAATAAGGAAAACGCAAATTGTATTGAGCAATTACTTACTGAATTTAAGTAGACAAATAACAAACAAAGAACGAGACGTGCGAATCCTAAAGGTCAGTCCTTGAAGGAGAACCAACACGAGACCTGACGATGAGTACGTCACATCAAAAATATCAACACAGGAATAGGCATCTGAAAAAGATTTTGAGTGGCCTTAAAAGGCGAACAACGAACCCACGAACTCAACTGAGAGAAATCCTACGGCTAGCTATTCGCCACGGATACCTAAAAGGGATTTTCTCGGTACTTCACAGAAATATATGCAACGCTCCTAACTAATGTAAAAACAATAAGGGAGTTCTATTTGCATACAATTAGATTATTTAAGAGATAATAACCTTGATATTAAATAGTAACACTAAATACGTAATACTGTACGTATTAATAAAACTTATTAATGCAGTCTTTTATTAATTTTAATGTATTGTACTATATTAGTGTTGTAGTTTATTAATCTAGTAATACTTCATATAGTACTACAAAACATATAACACGTAATGATAGTAGTGATATCTCATATATAATAATAATATTTACGTAAATTAGAGCTATAAAGTAATTTGAACTTATTTAATATAATTAAATACCTAAAACGTTTTGTAAAACTACATGTTTCCCTTTTGGGGCAAAATGGGGATGAATTTCTCGCTTATGAAGGCTAAAAGGGAAGCCAAGACGCCAAGGCCTAAAATGAGAAAAGCAGTTTGAACCTGGACCAGAGTTAGCGGAGAATCATTGGATGAACCAACTAAATTACGCATATAAAAGCAATTAACTCGAGGCACATACAAAGTTTCGTAATACACAAGTAAACCAGCTTCGGTGGCACACAAAACCCTAATAATTTCACTGAATAAATATAAGACATTTAGAAATCTTGCGATGTTACCATTTGTGTAAAATCTGACTTAACGCTGGTACAAGTCTTGAAGCGTGCCAACCAACTAAATCCAAACCAACTCCTTTCTCCTGAGCCATGGTCATTCGGCACTTTCTAGTTACCCGGAAGTCTGCAGAAATGGCGGATTCTGCCATTGGGATTCCCTATTTAAAAAGAACAATTACGCTATAAGGGCAAATTAAGTTGTATATTTTACCGTAATGAAAGCATAACGGCCTCCCAATACCAATTGAACGGCTTCTCCATCAGTTTTCGCAAGAGACTGGGGATTGCTGCGAAATAAATCTCCAATTTCTTTGGCCAACCCAGATTCTGCTTCCTAAGAAATACAACTTGCTTTTCTTGCTAAGAAATTAGTAAGAAATTGTACCACAAAATAATCTGAAAATATTTGGCCTTTATACGCTACAGGTTTCAATGTCCGTTTTGTTACGAAGTCTTGTAGAGTGTTAATTAGCGGCTCTGGCGTGGGCGCAGTAACAAACGAGATAAGAATCGATGTGTAAGAGAATACTACGACAAAAGCTCCAAGGTTCCATGTAGCAGCTAAAAAGCGCCCGGGCAAATACTTGGGACTAAACCCGCCTGCAATTACCTTCGTCAATACTTGTGCACAGGATCAGAGCTCTTGACAGTACCTTGACCGGTAATTAAAGCAATATTGTACAGCACATCCAAGCCTAAATCTGTGGCATGACCCGAGATTCTGGCCACAAACCACATGGCTAGTCCTACGCATAGAATACTTGCAATCACGCAAAGCCATACCTGCATAAAATGTACAACTAAATAGTTCTCAAGGTAATAAAGTAAAAATCGCTCGTACTTCAAAATGGAACGGTCTAGTATTTGAAAGTAAATCGTAAAGAATCATTGGTGGTGGGATTACTACTGCCCATCGACCATAATACGTTGGCCAAACAACAGCAAGGTTCAGTTGCAGATCATAAAGATTCGCATAAACGGCGACATCAATTTCCTAAGCATGTAAAAAGTATTTTCCTTTCTACGTTGGACCAGCAGAGAACATGTGCTGAAACGTTCTCCGAACAACGTAAGTATTGCCTATCTAAGTAGTACGTACGTACGTTCCTAGATGACAATCCTTTTAGTCCATTCGCTGTTCCGTTTAGTACTATACCATACGTACGCTCGGCTGGTTCAATAATGGCGTACCTAATCCACAAGAGTGAATAATCCACAGTAATAAAGAATAGATATGAATTGTATTCAATAAGCAGAAATAAATTGTGGTCTAAACCTTACTTGAATCCAATTCTCTTTGCAAGATCGGTAAAGAGATCGATATCTTTTCCGCTCCATTTTAAGACGCCATCTACTTCCGATCGTACCACAAACGGTCTTGCCTATTAGGTTCACTAGTATATGTGGGTTTTTTTAGGAGAAATTACCTCAGTTGTACCCACAATAACTGCCTGGTTTTGCCATTGACTTTTACTGCAAACCACGGTATTTGCTGAGAGCAAGCTTTTGGTCGTACCGTGAGCACTTACGATGAGGTTTGATAGAACTTCTATACCAGGTGGCGGAGGTTTTAGTAGTCTGAAGCTTTCAGAGCACGAACGTTCGATGTTCAGTGACCAAACGAGGGACCCTGGTTCAAAACGAATGGACGAACTGTGTAACTTTACTGGAGTGGGCTTAGTCGTTAAGATCATAAAAGTCCGGGTTCGCGTCATGTTTGGCTCTATATTTCACGTTTATAACCCTTAAACTTCCTTAAAGAAATGTTTTAATTTACTCTGACGCGGTTTGATGCTCGTAGTTATTAAAGGAAACAAATTGTGCTTTAACTGCAAATCACGAATGACTATTTTGACCATTTCTTGTTGGTTACTCGACAAGCTACGAAACCCGGTGTCATAAAAGATTGTTACTAAAAAAATAAAAAAATTCATCGAAATTTAATTATTAGTTAATTACAAGGTAAACACTATAAGGAATATTCGCACCTGAACTTTGGGTCTTGCACCCTCCAAGGAGCACAATTACGAGGATTACTACCTCGAGCATAATTTGGAATGAGAACTCTTTAAAGTGTCTTTGGGTTATATAGCAAAATCTGTCATTATCTACTCGCATTAGCAAGTCTGCTTCATGAATTTGCAAGTTATTTGTTGGCTGAAATCCATTCAATATTAAATTAAACAATAATGAGTTTATTAATCATTTATGCTGGCGTGGCCAGATTCCATACAATTACTTCGATACAACTTCACAATCAACAGAGGGCGGGGCTGCACTATCAAGTGGCGCGTAACCTTTATATTTTGGGTGGCGCTGCTAAGTTTATAATTAAACAAATAGTTTAACAGAGTATTGCATCTGCAGGGTGAAATGTAAAAGCACTAATGCACTAATACTTTTTTTTTAACAAATTATATCCTTCGATAATTTATAATTCTAAAGCAAAATCTCGTGTGTTAATTATTTTGCTAATTATTTTCTCGTAGCGTGAAGCACGAACAGTTAAGATAAATCTAGGTAAGGTTAAGTTAGTTTTTTTTCTAAGTAACCGGCGTAGGCTCACGCCTACTGCCTCAAGCTTTATTTGGTGTACGGTTGTACAGTACAATGTCACGGTTTTTCTTTACTGTAGGGATAGATGTAGTTCCAAGGTACTACCCCTTGGGGGGGAGGGGGATACAGGATCAGGTTGGGGAAAGGAGGGAGGAGTTAAGTTAGGTTATTTTAAAAGTCAGCCTCATACTTTTGTGTTGGAACAATTTTCACCTACACGAAAGAAAGCAAAACTATACGAATACGGAAACACACACATGTCCTAGACACTAATTTGTTATATTTTTCTAAGGAAAATTTCATGCAAATTAAGTACAGTTATGAAGTTACCCTGCTTACCATGTAATGCGCAACTCAATACGCGTTCATGTTCATGTACCCATGCAAAGCCCAGCGCGCCGTTTAGCGATTGCTTGTAAAACAAGCTAAGCTAAACGGGAGACTTATTTTTACAAACAGTTAAAAACGGCCATTGTCGGGTTTAATGTTTATTGAACGATATACTCCTGTAATATTATGTATAATGTAAGTCAGGAACAATAACTGGTTCATTAACTATAAATCAACGGATTAACCCCTTAGAACTCTTCACTCTACCGGTTATTCCTTTATCCATAACAAGGTCATAATATTTTATCTATACTTGGACTAAAATTCCGAGCTCCTCTCGATCAGTAGTTTCTTTTTCTTTTCATGCAAATGGTAATACTAATTTGTTTACACACACAAAAGGTATTTGCCTAGATTAATGGCCATGATGATGAAGGCTAAGGTGAGCCCTAGAGTTGGGCGAAGACCTGCTGATCGCGTGCAATCTTCAGAAATATGACCGGTTCTGGCCATGAGCCAGTAAAAGCCCTTCATGCGATTCTGCTTCTTAAGCTCCTCGCCCACTTTGGTCCTCAACATTGCGTTGTATTCGTTCAACCACTTCCGCTAAAAATATATCAGGCTCTTTTCATTTCTCGAGCAAGATAGGTGAACAAAATTTCGTAATTTCTTACCTGCTTCACGCTCAAAAGTTCGGTCATAATAAGGTTAGGCTCATAAGGCACAAGTGTAACCGTCTCGAACGTCATATACCTCCCATCAAATTCATGCTAAACGCGAAAAAAAAAAAAGGAATACAATCCAGTTATTAATAATCTTACTAATTAATTAAATAAATATGAGAGCATTACGGGGGTGAAATGGCGAAGAACTCGTACGATGTTCTCAATACGGATCCCAAAGTTGTTATCTTCATAATAGCCCGGTTCTACCTTAACAAAATTTTACTTCAAAATCCTAGTAAAAGAAATAGTTTGTAAGCTTTTACCGATGGATAAGAAATAATTCTCTTCCAGTCGGTAAGGATCATTGGAATAAATCCTCACACGAGTTGGACTCTCATGGACGCTTAAAAAAGCCCCAATACCATGGCCAGTACCGTGCCGGTAGTCGAGACCAATACTAAACAAATGACTTCTCGCGATAACATCGATTTTGGAATCTTCGGTTCCCTCAGGAAAGATCAAACTTGATAAATCGATGTTTCCCATCAAGACTCTCGTGTACGTCTCTTTATGCCAATTCGTCGGAGTACCAAAATGGAAGGTACGCGTCACATCCGTTGTGCCGTCTTCAAAAACAGAAACAAATTGCATAAAAAGATGAATTAGGAAGCCACGAACAATAAATTAAGGCAAAAAATCTCACCAAAATACTGTCCTCCTGAATCGAGTAAGAATAATGACGAATTATCTATTTTGGCGTTAGTCTCAGGGGTCGGCGAATAATGTATGACGGCTCCGTTAGCCCCAAAACCGGCTATTGTCCCAAAACTAGCTCCTTTGGAGAGCAACTGACTTGACCGAAACTCCTGCAACTTGGAAACAACCTTTAGCTCGTCCCATTCTTTCCCAGCTTGAACCTACACCACGAAACACAATTATTTAATTATTTTTCTATGAATTAACTAATTCACTTCTTCTTCCAAGAGCGCCATAAAATCACACAAGGCTACTGCGTCTTTCAAATGCGCGTTTTTCATGTTGCGTACTTCGAAGGAGTTCTTTTTAGCCTTCAAGAAAATAATAGGTGATTGGCCTAAGCTCCTTTGACCCTCAGGTATCTATAAAAACCCAATTAAAAGTCCCCCAAGGTACTTTTATGTTTTTAACGAATTACTGTCCTATAGATGGCGTAACTCGAGCCTCCAGAGTACGTGACCTTGCTAGGTACCAAAACGGTTCTTAAATCTTTCACCAAAGTCGGCAAATCTAGCCAAATATGACCATAATTCCTTATTCTGTACAAAGCGTTAAGATAATCATGTTAGAAAGAACAATTATCAATTGACTGCAATTAACAATTAATCTAACAAATGTCTTACTGGGCGCAATCTGCAGAATCGCAGCCAATGCTTCCCAGGTGATTTCGTACTGCATCACTTATTTTATCTTCGTCTACGTACAAAACAACTAATTGAGTCGAAATAAAGGCATAGGAGTAAAACAAAGGGTTTTCTTCCACATCCGCGCCTCGAAGATTGAACAGCCATGCGATTTCATCCAAGGCCGTCACAACCATACCGTCGCTGCCCATTTCTTGCAGTTCTTTCCGTACCATGTCCACTTTCGCCAACCAAGGTTGTCCTGTTGAAGGTAAAAACAAAAAGTACGTCACACAAAACCCTTCCATGATTTTTTTCTGTAAAAAAAAAACTAAAAAAAACGTCGTGGAATAAGACACAAAAGCGGTGAAAAGACACAAATTGTTACAAAATTGTTTACAGAATTAACTAAAATGAATTGTGTTATTTTAGTTTATTTATTTGAAAATTACCAGCAAAGTCAAGGGAGTGTACGTACACCGTAGCGTTGGACACCGGAGGACGGCCGTCAGCCCACGTCCAAATCATATCCACCAGATTCTGGGTGACAGGTTCAAAATTGATCCCGACTTCGTCTGCAATGAGAAAATACTTCAGTAGAAGTTGACTACAAAGTTGGGGAAACGAAAACTTGTTTTGAGTTTACTTAATTCCGTTTTCAATTGCAGCCAGGTGCTCGCTCCCACGAGTTTAGGGTCCGCCCCCACAGTATCGTTGAACTTGAGAACGCTTTTAAGCCACTCAGCAATGGTAGGGACCTTTTAACAACTGTTTTTTAATTAACGTTTTTATATTAAATTGACATTTGGTGTTTGTCAAGAGGTTGGCATTACGTTTTCGCGCCCTTCTTTCATGAGGAGCCAATTACAGTCCAGTTGTTGGTCGGCTTGCAAATAATACCGGTTATCGGTCCATACTGCGGCCGAATTCATGGTAACCACCGCCGTACCCGCACTGCCGGTAAATCCACTAATGTACGCGCGGCGAGCATCCCGTAGTGACGTATATTCGCTCTTTTGAGGAGAAATTATTTAATTGGTAATTATATTTATTTCTGTTTCGTAAACTACTTTTTATTGTGCATACGTACTCAACTAATGTAAACAATAAGTAATATACAAGTACATTATATAATGTGTATACTTGTGCATAATATAATTTCAAGCAGAGTTGTATATACGTAACATATTAAGTACAAAACGTATGGAGTAAGTACAACACATACAGAAGTACACTACAAAAGTACCTAAGTTCGAATGTACGTACTAAGTACGCAACGCAAGTGCGCATATAGTATGGAGAAATCATAGTACGCAACAAGCACACATGTATTTCACGTACAGAAATGTACGTAATGTACCCTAGCAAATTAATAAATACATGAAGTACTTAACATGAATAAATACGTACATGATGTACTCAAACGTATATATGGGTACGCAACGTACTATTTTATACAAGTAACTATATGCTGTACTTAAACTTATGTACTTAATGCTGTACTTAATGCTGTACTTATGTACTTATATGCTGTACTTAAATAAGCACGTTATGTACTTAAAGGAATGTATACGTACATAACGTACGCAAACGTTTGGGTGGGTGTGCGATATACTTAAATGTACTATAAAACACTTAACGTACTCAATGTATGTACGACTAAGCACACAATGTGTTCAAACGTACGGATAAGTATATAATGTACGAACTAAGCACATAATGTGGGGTTAAGTTCATAACGTACATGCTAAGTGCTAGTGCGTAACGCAAAGTTTAGTACGCAATGTACGGTCAAAAAAATAAATGTACGGACTGAGTACAATGTGCGGACTAAGGAATGAGTTGTAACGTATGAGTAACAACAGTAACGTACAGTAAGCAAACTAAGTATCGCACCATAGCCTTTTCAAATTGACCAATGACAGTGCTTGGCGTCATTTGGACCAATCCTGT
>JAGJRP010000126.1:0-78868 GCA_022832235.1 Lepidurus couesii
AATAGGTTTATGTCTCTCCGTGCTCAGTATTTATTTATTTATTAAACCACTTTTTACAAGTAATATTACAAATAATAGTTATAATTTAATTTTAGAATGTTTCTATAACTTAGTTTTTTTAGAGTCAATAATATGGATTCTAGCAAGAATAACGCCATACCTGAAGACCAACAGACAGAAAAGTCAAGTTTTAATTCTGACGAACACGACGAGCCTGAATTTATTGCAGGAAAAGAAGCTGAGGATGTGCAGTTTATAGAAATGCGTGTTTCTCAAGTCAGAGATCAACTCGAGTCTCCCAGCTTGAAAAGGTCCAGTTTGAACCTGAATCTCAGCTCGCCTATTAAAACCACCAGTAGCAAAGAACCTCAGCCGCTGCCTCCAGGGAAATTCACCCATCAAAACGGCTACCCTGAGTCAGAAAAACCAGTGTGGTACACGGAAGATTTTCTGGTTGGCCATTACCAGTTGTTGGAGTGCCCATTTTGCGGCTTAGAAGACTCTGATCTGGCCAAACTCCACGAACACGTCAATCACGCTCATTTGGATGCCATCGAGGACCAAGACTCGGATGAAATCCTGGTTTTGGACAATGGCAATATTCAGGCTTCCACCTCTCGCTCCTCTGATACCCTAGTCGTAATTTCTTAAGCAATAACCTTCTTGCAAAGCTTTGGAAAACTCTTCTTTCCTTATTTTTAGGTAGACACATGGAAAGCTACTGAAACCAGCAGTCCTTTATTGGAAGTGGAGGGCGAATATATCTGCCCTTTTTGTATGCAAAAATATGATGATTATACTTTGCTTGAAGTACATATCGATGGACAACATTCCGAAACGTTTACTCCAACCAAAGTACTCTACATACTATTTTTCTAATGATGTGTGTCCTTTATTTTGTAAGAACTTTCTTCTGGGTAGACTCCGACGTCTGATTCGAATAAGAACCAAGAAACCTGCCCTGTCTGTTTCTCCTCCGGTTTTGGGGGTGACGAACTGGCCCTTCATGTAGAGCAGCATTTTAGTGAAGAAGGTAAAAAGTTTTGGCAGCTCAAAGTTCTTGCTCGTTGACGAAAGATCTTTTGTAAAAGTGTCTCCTATCACACCTGGTGCCACTGCGGATCGTTTACTGGCCAAAGAGATCCAAAAGTGCGAGCAAGCAGCACAACATATGCGAGAAAAGCGAGAGTTTGAGTTTCTCAGGGTACAAAAACAAACTAACTTGATTAAGCGTAACTTTCTTTACCGTTTTGAAGCGTAGGCACGTTATGGTATGGACGAACAGGGTAATTTTGCTTCGCAAAGTGATTCTGCCATGTTGCAAGCCGTGTATTCGGGGTCCATGACTGTTTCCGATTACCACGAAAGACGAATTATGATCAAAGTGGCCGAAAAGAATGGCATGGATGACGGATTCTCGGTTAGCAAAGGTGAGTTGCAGATTTCTCTTTACCTTTTCCTTTCAAGCTTCTTAATTCTTCAAACTGTTTTTACAACAGACATAATTCCCTTCGTGGCCAGGGTTAGTTCTCACACGTCTACGATTTTAAGAACACTTCTGTGCCACAATATGGATCATTATGCCTCCACTTTTGGCGACGCAGGGTGGGGCTGTGGATACAGGTAGACAACCCAAATAAATTCAGTAAGAGCGACACATAATCGTAAAGACCAATGGGTTTGGTTGGATCCTAGGAACCTTCAGATGCTTGTTTCGGCCCTGTTAAGGAACAATCCATACGTCCCTCACTTGGTAGACCTGTGTCCATGGGTGGAAGGCACTAATTGTGCGTCGGTGAACGTGCCCTCCATTAATTGTCTCCAAATTGGAATTGAAAAAGCCTGGGGCCAAGGTTTCGATGTGGCTGGCAGCGAGCAATTGGCTCACAAGCTGCGCGATACCAGAAAATGGATCGGCGCTACTGAAATTACTGCCCTTCTATCCTCATTGGGTTTTAGGTGTCAATTCACATCGCGTTTTAAGTGCCTGGATGACTTTCTGTTTCCTTAGGGTGAAATTGGTCGATTTTCACTGTCCTTCGGCTGACGATGGGTCTCATCCTGCCCTTTTTGAATGGGTAGGTCAGTACTTTGACAGCGATTTACCTATCAAACCGCCCTTGTACCTCCAGCATCAAGGTTAAACCTTTTGCTCCTACAAGCGAAAGGAAGAAAAACTAGTTTAAAGTATGCTTGATAGGCCACAGTAGGAGTATCATTGGTGTTGAACACTACAAAGACAAGACTTCCAAACTGCTTATCATGGATCCCAGCCATAGTTGCTCGCAAATGCACAAATTGCTGCAGAGTGTCAGTCCGGCTGCTGGGTTGCGTTTATTGCGAAGGTCTCCAGCCATGCTCAAGCACAAGCAATATCAGATTGTGGCCGTGATGGGTCTTATGCAAAGTGAAACGGAATTTCAAGTAAGTTACCCCTTTCTTGCCAAGAAAAAACGTCGAACCGAATTCTTATCGTACCTTCTGTTTTCAGGCAAGCAAAACTTTGCGTTCCCAACGCATTCCCTAGTCATTTTGGGCATCACTGCCTCGTTTTACTCAAGAAGCGCCTGTAAAAACCTCAGTTTAAGTCTCTCTGGTCCCTTTGTTTTTTAACTCCAGTTTATCCCCCTTGCGATGAGCTTTGTGCGTCCCGTTTTGGAGAAAGCAGACACGACACATGTTCCTTATTGGCCTCTGCATGCAGCATGCGCGACATTAAATGTGATACGGATAATACGTGGCATTCTATTTGGTTTGCCTTCGCAACAGAAATGGGTAAGGTTTCCCCAATACAATTCAACTCTTGAAGCAAAATGAAAAAGTAGGGGGAATTATATAGAAAGTATAAGACTAAAGCTTTGGGCAAAAGGATGAAACATTCATTAGGATGAGATCTCCACTAAGACGACACTTTTTTCCTAGTAATACGAATCAGCAGAAGCCGGCTGCTGCTGAGCTGGTCGTTGTGGAGCGGGACGACCTCGTGGTTTCTGCTGGGGTGCCTCAGGCTGGTAATTGACTCGGGGAGGAGATTGGACTGCAGCGGCAGCGGGGGCTGGGCCGTAGCTGGGGTTTTCGTACACGGTGACTGGTGCCTTTTGGGGCGCGTCATAAGTGGGGCGTTGTTCCACTGCAGGCTTAGTGGGTGCGTAAGATTCCACCGATTTCAAGACAGTGGTAGGAGGCTTGGTGGGCTCCGGGATAATGTAAAGGTCTTTGTTGACATCGAAGTTTTTGCTGGTTTGAGAGCAGTCCACGTTGTACCACCAATCACAGACGCGTGTTTCTTGCGAGTAGATAGTGCCGTTGGTGCAAAGGAAAGAGTCCACCAAACCCTCCAAACTGCAATAATGCCATGCCTAGCATACCGAACAATTTTTAGCATTGTTAACAAGGAAATCTATTTTAAAAACTTTTTACCTGGCAGTTAGCATCAACATCAGCGTAGTAACCAGCAATCTTGCCTGAGCAGCTGAAGCCAGTACGAGGAATGCTGGAATAAATGGGATAATCCTTACCAGCAATACCTAGAGATTTTAGTAATTAGGATTAAATGAATTTGGCTAAGTAAATAAGTAAAATGGCTTCAGATTCCTGCTGCTAATTACCAGGAAGGGTGTTGACATCGGGCTCTTCAGTTTGTTTGATTGTTTGTGTAGCAGCCACCACCTTTTGTTGATAGACAGCAGGCTGGGGCGGTGCTTGAGCGGCAGGGGCGGGATTGTATACGGGGCGACGTGGAGCTTGAGCAGGAGCGGGAGAGTACACTGGAACGGGAGCTGGTACCGGTTTTTGGGGTTGGGGTTCGTACCTAGGAGGAGCTACAGGCCGTTCCTGGTACTGGACAGGTGCTGGCTTCTCCTGGTACTGAGGAGGAGCTGGCTTTTCTTGGTACTGAGGAGGAGCTGGCTTTTCCTGGTACTGAGGAGGAGCTGGCTTTTCCTGATACTGAGGAGGAGCTGGCTTTTCCTGGTACTGAGCAGGCGCTGGCTTTTGCTGATACTGGGGAGGTGCTGGCTCCGTATATTTGGGAGCAGCGGGTTGCGGTTGTCGCACGTACGCTGTATTTGCTGGTTGCTGATAAGGGACCTGTCTAGGAGGATTTGGAGTTGGGTTGTAAGGGCGGGTCGGTTGTGTTTGAGGAATATAAGTGGTCGAAGCTGCTTCCGTAGCGTAGACTGCCGGTGGAACAGTGGTAGTAGCGTACTGTTCAGACTGCACTTGCTTCACTGTATCGGATGAGAATCTGCCGGGTGGGCCCCTGTTAACCGGCCTGGAGGACTGCCCGTACTGGGCTTGACCCGCAGTCACCAGCAAAACTAAAAGCAAAGAAAAAAAAACGTCAATACTAACTAAAACTAACGCTTCGGAAGGGAAGAAGTTCGCACTTACGTAAAAGGCCGAGTCCTTTAAACATTTTCTCTGAATAAGATTAGCAGAAACCCACTGGGAGAATGTCAAGTTTGCAAGCTGAGCACCGACTGGTCATCTTTCTCAATCGTGCAGGCACCTTTTATATGGACGGTCCTGGAAGCCCACATTCTCTTTCCTGCTCCACTATCTTTTCCCGATGAAGAGGGCGGATCTTTGCCTTTAGCTTCCACACTCTCTCCCATCCGCAGGTCAAAAATGCGCCCGCTTACTTCTTTGTTGGGTAGCAATGACATACAGATCTGGAGTACAGGGACAAACTGTGTCAGCTTACTTCGCATACCGCGAAAGAAATTTAAAAACATTTTTTTCATACATCACGCACGATTAAACATCTAACGTGAGAATTGTCTGCAATTTGGAGAAAGTTATTAATTGCCTGTCAGGAAATGCGGCAAAATAGTGCTGAATTGAAAACAGTTTAGGAATTTCGCCTAGAAAGCCAAGGATCACATGCAAGTGAAAGCTGCGTATCTGTTTTGCATCGTAACTTACTCCAAGGTCTGCGTGGGTTGCTAGCCTCTCCCCCACCCCTTTTTGTTATGGAATAAAGGGCGAATAATAAGAAGGTTCACGAAAGGGTCTTTCCCACTTGGTTAACTATGCAGGAGAAAGTTAGGGCATGTTGTACCTGGACCTGGCTCTCGTAACCCGCATGATCATGGTCATTGGCTGGAGCCAGATAAAAAGAGGATGAAGTCGAAGTGATACTATGTGAAAAGGCTGACAGATTTTAACACACTCTCCAAGTCCTTGGGTCGACGTGCCTGTGCTGTCCGAAACCTTCCTTTTTGCTCCTTAGATTCCTAATCGCGGTGAAAGGGAGTCATAAACCCAGCAAAACATATCTCAGCTTGCTTAAACAGGAAAAAGTGAAAGGACCTTTAGCTTGCTTTGTCCATAATGCCAACTGAATAGAGTACAAAAAGGACGGAAACGCTTCATTTTATTTTTTTACATCGCATGAAGCCAACCGCGTTTCAAAACTAGATCCAAGAATGTATTGGTTCACCTCGCTCCACCTTCTTAGTAAAAGTTAAGAAGTAGGAAACTAACAAAATAGAAAGAAAAACGAGTGTATGGAACAAAAGGCATAATCCCAGCAGCCGTCTTGGCTACATAAACACAAAAGGGAAATGCACCTGAAAATTTCATTCATCGCCCACAGCCGCAGCACCTGCTTCCGCTCCTAAATCATCTTGTTCAGCTTCATCTTTGCTGTCTTCATGTAATAATACGTATTCACGCGAGCTAAAGCCGAATTTAAGAACATCTTTCTCGAAGAGCTGAACGTAGCGCTTGGCTTCCACTTTCTGATTGTTGAGAAATGTGCCGTTGGAGGATCCCAGGTCGATAATGTAAGGGCGAACGGTACGCCCAGAGGATCCATCCGGACGTTCATAATTGACCAATCGGAACTGCAGAACCGCATGTTGTTTGGAGCAGGACGGATGGTCGATGGGCATATCTGCTACTTTGCGGTCCCGGCCCATTAAGAAGGCGCTCTGTCGATGTAAATACAAGGTGGGCAACGGTTCGTCGCCTTTGAAGACGTAGAAACGCCAGCGACGTTTAGGACGCCTGGCTTCGGGCGGTTCGCTGTACTTGACTACGACACCGTTGCACACGTTGGTTTCTTCAGCTAGTTTCCCAGATAAACCAAAATTGGCTTTAATCTTGGGGGGAGGCGGCTCGTCCTCGTCGTCCTCTTCTTCTTTGGGTTTCCCATACGCCATTTCGGCAGTGCCGTCATCGCGGAAGAGATTGGAACGTTGGGGATCACGTTCTCGGTCCCGTTGACGTCGCTTGCGTTCTTGGCGATCAGGCTCGGTGTCAGTTTGGGGTTCTTGCTTGATTTTGCTATCGGAGTCTTCTCTTTTGCTGTTTTGACGCAAACCATAGTTCTTGTCCTTGTGACTGGAGTCTTTGTTCCTTCCACGTGAAGAGGTAGAAGAAGGGTCTTTTTCCCGATGACCTCTTGGCTGAGTTTCTCTAGCACGCTTTTCGCGTTCATGGGGGGATCTCTCGTCTCTTTCACGTCTGTCACGGTGGGATCGACCGTGATCTTGGGAGTCTTTGTCATATCGGCGGGAATCTGACTCTCGATCTCGGGAACGCGACCGCTGTCGAGACTCATGCTGCTGACGATCCCTTCGTTGGGCTTCTCTTTCTTCCCGATGCTCCGAGTGATATTTACTGGATCTTTTGGAGTTTTTTTCATCACGTGGGGAGTCTGCTCCTCTCCTGTGATGCTGGGAGCTGCGTCTTTCACCAGGACCGTCTTTTCGCGTGGACCTTGGCTTTCTGGAAGCTTGGTCTGCTTCTTGGTTAGAGGCTTCAGCTTCACTGCTAGACGAATCTAGTCTTCCACTACGATCTTTTTCTACCGCCATGGGCATTATTTTGATTAACCTGAGACCTGAGTTTTTCGAGTTAATTCGTAGCTTTCGACAGTTCAATATACGTACCTTAATTGTTGTAAGCTTTATAGAATGTTAAATGGGTTGACAAGACACTAGATATACTAAATTTAAGATCTTTTGCACTAAATTAAAATAATAATAATAACGCGGGTCGACGCAACAGTCACATAAACAAAACAGCAACCACGGCAACCTGCAACATCTTCGCTAAAAAGATTGTGAGTCACGACTCACTTAGGCCTTAACTAAAAATGTTAAATTAACCGTGAAGGCGTTGGCTATAATTATATAAAATCTATAATGTGTTTTTGTTTAGGAGGATACAAATTGCTAATAAAGTTCTGGAGAAAATGAACTATATGGTTGACTTGGCAACATTGCACCTAGTTTCGTCCTTGGATCTGCAGGCCAAGTTTCAAGTGTTGCTAAATTTTAATTAATTAGGCCTCTTCTCTGAAATATTTTCTCAGAAATTTTACGTGTAAGTATACTAGATATATAACGGATTCGTTTTTATGCATGTTTACTGTTTTGTGGGCTGGTGATATGTTTCAAAAGGAGTGAGAAGGAGCGGAGAAAACGGCAAGTTTTGGTGCACTGAAGGGTCATGGTTTCCCTTGTGTGTTTTTTTAGATAAGGGGTTCGAATCGCTTTTTAAAAAGAAGAAAGATTTCTTGTGATTCAAAACTGTTTTTGTTATCTCAGTAACTCTGTGTTCTTTTAATGTATCATAATTACCAGCAGTGCGTCACGCAATCTTGTAGTGGATTATTTTGACAATTTGCGTGGCTTAGAAAGTTAATAAACTCGCCTCGTAACTTTCTTTGTAATAACTTCCAGTTTGTTCTCGGAGTGTTTCAAAAGATAGTAATTATGGTAATATGCAGCTGCTTCCCTTGCGTAGCAGAGTTCTTACTACTTGATGCGTTATATGTAACGCTGAATTTATTATCACGAATCATCCTTTGTTGAGAAACCCAAGCCAAGCATGTGTACACTCAAACAATAAGTCTCTTGTTTTCCAAAAAAGGGAAATATTTTGTGGAAAACCACCTAAGCAAAGTTTTAGCGTCGATCAAGTATTGATTCTCGCAGTATAACTTTCATAAAAATTCTCAAAATTCCGACCCCGAAAAAAAACAATGCAAAGAAAATTCAAGGCCAGTCCTATTTGCATGCCATCCAGGTGCTTTCGCCACGCTTAATCGAATGGGCATTAAGCCACTAATTCTTTTCCTCTCAGCACAGACGTAGTGTTTGCTAATATTAACAGTTTTTCATTATTTCACAGGCCGTTCAAGTGATTTCGCCTCTTTTCTGATTGGCATGCCTGGAAGCGAGTGCTGCGTCTATGGCCTCTTCATCTAGTCGTGTGCCAGGGGGCTCCGCTTCAAAGCCAGCAGCAAAAGCCGGAACCTCAGCATCTAATCGGTACCAATACATGGACAAAAATTTGTTAACTCTCAAACATTAACTCTGTTTTCCATTAAAAGATCCGGGCGGTCAAGCGAGAGGGCTGTAGGAGCAGTCTCTGAAGCTTGGACTGTATCGAGTTCCTCTTCTGCCAGTACTCTGACCCAGCCCAAAGCCAGTCAGAAGGGCAAAGCGTGGGCCGTCGTGTCAGTTGCCCCATTGTCGCCTTCCACGAGTCCTGAAAACAACCCCAACGGGTTGGAAGAAGGTCCAGTTTCTTCACGTCTGAGACGAGTACCAGGCAGACCTTTAAGCAAGACTGCGTACGCCATCTCAAGCACCTTATCCGAGTCCCTCCCGCTCCCGTCTTCTGGCTCCTCTTCCGCCCATACAGACGCAAGTGCGGCGATTTCTTCGTCGCCTGAACGTAAGCGTGGTCGCTATGCTGACAGTCCCCGACGTGGCCTTCTCCGCCCCAACAAAAAAAAACAGCCGCAGCCAGCCGTAGTACTAGCAGTTCCCAGCAAACAGCTATTACCCCGCCCAGAGGACACTGGAAAGGCCATCGAACCGCCCTTATTACGCCGGACTTCACGAAGCAAAAGCCGACTTAGCGCGGAGTCTGATTCTCCTATTCGTACCGCAAAGAAGTTTGCCTCCGCCCGTCCAGGTACATAATGCGATTCAAGCAAAATAGGCTAAACTAATCAATACATTTGGGTTGCTTTGTTTTTTGACTTTTTTGTGTTTATTTCAGAGAGTAACACAACTGTTCGCCAAACGCGCAGCCAGAAAGGTTCAGCGCTGCCGAACGTCTCAGCTAATCAAACAAAGGTCAAAGAAGAG
Source organism: Lepidurus couesii (assembly GCA_022832235.1). Classification (NCBI taxonomy): domain Eukaryota; kingdom Metazoa; phylum Arthropoda; class Branchiopoda; order Notostraca; family Triopsidae; genus Lepidurus; species Lepidurus couesii. The sequence goes on from JAGJRP010000126.1 coordinate 9,114, forward strand.
CCTGGTTCCGATTCCAGTACAGGTAGAATAACAACTTTTTTTTAAGAATTTCGAAAGAATTTTAATAAAAAACTTGTAACAGATTCTGAGCCAGTCCCCAGTAGCTCAGGCATCAACAAAGCGAATAATAATCAAGGAAAAGCCAAAGTACCTCCTGCAAATCAAAACAGCAGTGCCAAAGGTTTAGCTCCGCCCCCTCGAGTCTCCTCCCGTACCAAGCCCAGCACCACGGGGTCCTGCGCGAGTAGGAGGTACACAATTTAATTATTTTCTTGATCATCTGGCTCGGCTTCCTGGCATTTTTTAAGACCAAAATTTCATTAAAATTGAGCTTAATTTGAGAAAAGTATGTTTCGAGAGTAAGATAACTTACTTATCTACCTCTTTGTAAAAGTGGCAGGTTCGTAACAGTGTTAGAGTCGCTTTTACGAGGCAGTTAAGCATAAGGCAGCATTGGGGGATTGGCAGAATGGGGTGGGGAGAGAGAAAAGAAAATCAATAACGTTCCTTACTTGTTGCGCGTTACCTAGGACAAACTTGTGGAGCTCAAAATCTATTGATTTAACGGCCAATAAATAAACTGTTTTGGTTCTCTTTCGGGGAATGGCCGTGGGATTAATAGGGTATTTGTTTCGTTTGTGATGCAGTAGGCGTGCTTCGCGGGCGGGGTTCGCGTCGCTGCCGAGCGACCAAAGGGGCATGTCCGGTCAGGAAGCGGTCCCAGGCCCAAGCCACGCCCCCTCCAACGCCAACCCAGGTCCGAGCAGCAGTTCTGCTTCAGGCAACAGTAATTTGGGAGCTGCGGCAACAGGGGGCGCTGCAGCAAACGTTGGTCTCGTAGCAGACGCGTTGGGCGGGGCTAGTGGAGGAGGTGCAGTTGCGGGGAGCGTTTTACTATCAGCGGGAGCAGCCACCAACGCTTTAGGCATGTCTGCGGACAGCGAGAGTGATGATAACGAAATGGGCCGTTTACAAGCATTGTTGGAAGCACGTGGATTACCACCACATTTGTTTGGAGCCTTGGGACCTCGAATGCAACACTTTCTACACCGTTCCATGGGATCTTCCACAAGTAAGTTTTACGTCCTTATTTGCCAATTGTGTTTTTAGGGTTTAACAATAGTTTGTGATTCTTGGGGTCCAAAATGGCTATTCTAATGAGTTGTTTACCTTAAGGCTCCAGTATACCTTAGCTTGTTGATGGGAAAGAGTCATAGATGGCACTGATGTTTGTTATTGTTGTTTTGCGAATGCCTTGCGTAAGAAAGTAAGAAAAGAAATGCCCTGTCTTATGGTTATAGGCTACAAGCGTAGTAGAGTTTAAAAGTTATTTTTAGGGCCCAAAGGCGCTTAGAAAAAAGTAGTACCTTAATGTGAAAAAATTTATATTCATAAATGTCTTCTTCATCTTCACTAGCAAAATTTTTTTCGTCTAAGAAAATATCAATTAGTTGCTCGCGAGTACCACCATCGTCAGCGTCAGCTCCACAAAATCGTTTCAGTTTCCTCATCCTCAGTCAAGTTGTCGTCAGTCTCGTCCTGCACCTCACCATAAAAATCGATTGTTGTCTTTTTAAATCCATTTTTGATGGTTGATACTGGAACTTCCTTCCACGCTTCTCATATCCATGCTATTTAATATATTATGTATATCCATTTGTCATCCAGTCTTACGTTTTTTCTCAGACATATGGTTCTTTTAAAAAAATCTTAAATTATTTGTTTACGGTTTTGGGCGTGGGGTTTTGTTTTTGTTTACGTTGTTGGCGGGATGTTTTTTCCTTTACTAAGCTACCAGCTTGTAGCGAGGGGTAGCTTAGTAAAGGTAACATAAAAAGTGTTGGTTTCAAACTAGTTTACTAGGCAAGTAGCTTAGTAAAGAGTTGTAGCTTATAACCATAAAACGGGGCAGATAGCTAATTGCCGGCAAAGTTTCTACACTTGATTCGCTTAAGTGTAATTTGTCACCACAGTTTGCTGTGGCAGCACAATGTCTCAAATCAAGTCGTCGAACTTTCGGAATAAGATTTCTCGAAAATGGCACGTCAGATTTGAAAGCAAACTAAAACAAAAGTTTTCTTTCGTTAGCAGCTAGTTTACAATCAAAGGACATATTTTTAGGTAACGTATTTCTCATATTTGCAAAGTTTATTTGTATATTGCTAATTTATTACTCAATGGAAAAAGTTGTGCATTGGTTTTGCACTGCTTGTTAGCAAGCTCAAGATTACTGTCAAAGTTTTTTTTTCATCAAATACATTGGTTTTCTCAAAAAGTTGTTCCAAAATTCCCCATGCTAACCGCTTATACCGAGTTAAGATATACGGGAGCCTTGATGAGTTGGTTAGCTGAAGAAATGGGAAGGTGGAAACTAATTTTGCCTTTTATTGATTTTGCTTATTTTGGTTTGGTTCGTTTTAGCTTCCAAAGCCCATCAGTTATTAACTGGATTGCAGTGCAGTGGTGATGAAGGTCAGCAGTTGCAAGCAGTTATTGAAATGTGTCAGTTATTGGTCATGGGCAACGAAGATACATTAGCGGGGTTTCCGGTGAAACAAGTGGTACCGGCCTTGATTACCTTGCTGCATATGGAACATAATTTTGATATCGTAAGTTTTTTCTCTCTTGATTTTGTTAAGGCTTTTTATTTCATTTGGGTATAACGTTTGGGTTTGAATTACAGATGAACCATGCGTGTCGAGCGTTGACGTACATGATGGAAGCCCTGCCTAGGTCCTCTGCAGTAGTGGTGGATGCTATTCCTGCCTTTCTGGAGAAATTGCAAGTGATCCAGTGCATGGATGTAGCAGAACAGAGTTTGACGGCCTTAGAAATGCTTTCGAGACGTCATTCCAAGTCCATCTTACAAGCCGTAAGTCACTTTATTCAGTTAAACCACACAGGAGAAACTTAACGTCCCCGTTTTATTGGCAGAGGGGTGTTGCAGCGTGTCTGATGTATCTGGATTTCTTCAGCGTGAACGCCCAACGGTCTGCGTTGTCCATTACGGCCAATTGCTGCCAGAATTTGCATGCAGACGAGTTTCATTATGTGGAAGAATCTCTGGCGCTTTTGGCAGCGAGATTAACACAGCACGTAAGTTTTCTCTAAGCCTTCCTAAATGACCTCTCGAGTGCCTAATTATGAAACATCTAACTTTAGGACAAAAAAAGCGTGGAAAGCGTTTGTTTGGCGTTTAGTCGTTTGGTGGACAGTTTCCAAAGCGACGCCCATCGATTGCAAGAAATTGCCAGTACAGAGCTCTTGGCCAACCTTCAACAACTAGTAATTTACTATCATCCTTAGTGTTCCTCCGTAATGAGTGTATAAATTCGTAGTTGGTCGTAAGCCCGCCCATTATGAGCACTGGGACCTTTATTATGGTCATTCGGATGATGTCCATCATGTGTGCTCACTGCCCTGAGTTGGCCGTGAAACTCTTGAAACAAAACATTGCCCATACGCTATGTTATTTGTTGACTGGACCAACGGGAGAAGCCGCTGCTGCTGCCGAATCTGTAAAGACATTCCTGAAATACTTTATTTATTACATAATATATATATATTGTTATTTATGTATTATTATAGTATTTATTATATAACATATTATTATATCATATTTATTTGGTTGTAATTTCTTTTTTTTTTACTTGAGTATCAGGTTGAATTGGTGGCCCGTAGTCCACAAGAGCTCTATGAGATTACGTCCTTGATTGGAGAGCTGATGCCACGCCTACCCACCGAGGGCCTCTTTTGTGTGGATGCCTTGTTGCTCAAACCTTCCATGGTGCAGTTGGACGCCGTTTTGTGGCAGTGGAGAGACGATAGAGGTCTCTGGCACCCTTACTCCGCCATCGATTCACGTATTGTCGAGGTAAAAACAGTAAATCTTGCTTAAAATATGATTGTTAACCAGGTTTTGTTGGGGAAAATAGGCGGCACATCAATCCGGAGAAGATGAAATCAGTTTATCGACGATGGGACGGACGTATACGTTGGATTTTCATTCCATGCAACAGATCAATGATGAAACAGGCACCACGCGGCCCGTTCAGCGGAAAGTGAATCACGTGGGAGGGGTGTGTCCGACAGGAGCGACTGGGAGCAATGGCGGGGCACTGGGCTTACGGAATTCGGATTCCCGCATCGAATGCTTGCGTGCGGACGGGGATTTAGCCAGTAACTTCATCCGGGCCTTGTTTTCAGTCCTTTACGAAGTGTACAGCTCCTCGGCCGGTCCTGCCGTACGTCACAAATGCCTCAGGGCGGTCTTGAGGATGCTCTTCTATGCCACACCCCAATTGTTGCAAGATGTGCTTAAGAACCAACAAGTGAGCAGTCATTTGGCAGGAATGCTTTCTTCCCAAGACTTGAAAATCGTAGTGGGCGCCTTACAAATGGCGCACATTCTCATGGGAAAGTTACCTGATGTGTTTGGCGTTCAGTTTCGGCGAGAAGGTAACGTTCTTTCATTAATTTATTAATTTGGCTAAATGTTTCCTAATTTTTCAAATACTTTGCGCTCTCGAAGGCGTGGTTTATCAGGTGCAGCGTTTAGCAGACCCCAATACGGTGTTAGGGACCAGTACCAACAGTAGTAGTCAACTGAGCGGAGCAGCCAGTATTTCGGCTGCTTCGTCTTCGGGCTTAGCTCAAGACAATCCTGGACCCTCGCATTTGGCAATGACTGCCGCCCTAAATGGTCACATGTCGGCGGTGGTACTCAGCGCGGAATCCAGTCTGGAAAACGCTGAAGAGATGGAAGAACAGTCCTCGCAAGCTGCAGCTGCTCCTTCAGCGCAATCGTAAGTTCTCTGGGATTTAGAATAGATGCCGCTTATTGAACACTGGTTATTAGAATCAGCCATGTTATGGAATCAAATTTTAAGGGACCGAAAAAGGAAACGTTGGTTTCTTTGGTACATATTTCCGAGTTTCAATTATTAAAATCAATATTCACTTGACAAACGTGATCACAATAAGCGGCATCTACTGCATTTCAAAAGTTGAAGGATACAAGCAGATTATGTTCTAGGAGATTTGGTGACGTTTTGAAGCGTAAACGAGGAGGCAAGAAAAGCAGTGCTACCGGAGGACGAAAAACACGACCGGAAGGACAGCCTGAGCCTGGCAAAGGTAAATTATCGTGTGGTACATTAACATAATTGAGTTTGAACCTTGAAATTTTCTGGTTGTAAATAGTTTCTCCTTTACTGGAAAGTGGGAAAGAGAAAGACGGAGTTAAAGCAAAACACTCGTTGAGTGGATCAGTGGGCGGTCTGAATGGAGGCAAAACGTCCAGTTTCCTGGCTTCGCTAAATCCTGCACGTTGGGGCCGATCTCATACTGCGCCTTCCACGCCCCCTTCTGTGGCTTTGCCCGATCGTGTTTACAAGGTGAGAGATCAATAGAAAACCTCTGTGGTTTAAACACGTGAATAATTTTATGTTTTGAATCATTTTTTGACCAAAAAAATCATTCGTAGAGCGAGAGCTGTCCGCTGCCCAAGATGCTGAGCAATCCCCATTTGGCAGGGAATCGAGAAAAAGTCAAGACATGGATCAGGGAACAAGCAGCCGTCTTTCTGATGACGTACTTCAGCAATGAGGCCAGACTGACGTCCAGTATGAGTGCTGACGCTGAAAATTTGGTCAATGCCATCGCAGATGTGACGGTTTTGGACCGTTTAACAGCTGCCACACGAAAATTGCAAGCAAATGTGAGTTTATTTAGTTGGAAATCGACGAAGGGCAATGGAATTTACTTTATGTTCTGTTTGTTTCTTCGTCTTGGCAGCCGGGATTGGAAGTTTTGGAAGAAATACGCGAGATTGTATTGCATACAGATATATCATCCTTTGAAGTCATTCACAGCGGATTGGTCCCCGCCTTAATCGCCTATTTGACTGACGAAGGTCCCACCTCCTTTGAACGCGAGCAGCGAATTCGGACATTCCTGCATGTGTACCTTGGCTGTCCGGTAATCAATTTTTCTCGTTTTCTTTTTTTGATGGATTTTTTTGCTATCTTAAGACCTTTGAATTGCTTCTTTAGTTGGACCCCTTGAGTTTGGAATCCCCCAGAGGGGCCTATCCGCCGCCTTTGCAGTCGCTTGTGGCCAAATTGAACGCTTGTGTTAATCAACTGGAGCAGTTCCCTGTCCGCGTTCACGATTTACCGGGCAGTGCCCCTGGGGGCGGAGCTATGCGCTCAGGCGTGTCTGCCCTCAAGTTTTTCTATACCCATCAACTCAAAGTGAGTTTCACTTGCTTTATTTTACCTTTTCTTATGTCTTTTTTTTTTCTTTTTGCAGTGCAACTTGCAAAGATATCCGAGTTGTAATACTCTAAAACAATGGAAGGGTGGAGCCGTGAAAATTGACCCGTTAGCCTTGGTTCAGGCTATCGAGAAATACCTCGTCATTCGTGGCTATGGGCGCCTCCGTGATAAAGATGCGGGCGATTCAGAAGATGACAACAGCGAAGAGGATATCGATGATACATTGGTACGAGCAAATAATTTTTAGTTTTTTATTATTTTTTTTTATTTATTTTTTTTAACTTTAAATTTAGTATATTTATTTTTTATGATTCGTTTATTTATTATTATTTTAAAAAAAATTATTTGTGAGAGGATTTTCATTTCAATGTGGCATTTTTTTCTAAAAGGCGGCTGTGATGATGAACCAAGGCACGATGAGGCACAAACTTCAGTTCCTGATCAACGAACACGTGATTCCCTATAACATGACCGTCTACGAAGCTGTGCGGCAGTTTGGACTGGGTGCTCACCTGGAACAGTCGGAAACGGATACGGATAACGAAGCGCCAGTGGGTAGTGCTTCCATTTGGGTGCACACTCACACCATCTACTATCGTCCGGTACCTGATGGTGGAGCTAGTGGTGCCTCTACCAGCGCCAGTGCTATGCTGAGCTGCTCAGGAGGCGGCGCTACCAGCTCCCAATCGGCCAGTAGCAGTCGGAAAGGCAAAGGCGGGGCCAAACAAGGCAGCAAGAAGAAAGGTGACGAGTTGTGGAACGAAGGAGTAGCTCCAGAATCCCAATCCCCGTTGTCAGCCTTCTGGATGAAGAGTTTACCAGAGTCGGTGTCCGTGGAAGATCCTTCTTTGCCTTTACTCAATTTGCTGCGCATCCTGCACGCGCTGAACCGCCATTGGAGTTCCCTGTACTTGGCCTTGCCCCACGAACCCCTCCTCCCCCCTCAGGTAAATTGTCCTTTCTATGTGGTTTGACACCAACTTTGCTCATTGTGGCGAATTTTTAATTTTTTTTTTTTTTTTTTTTAATAGGAATTTTTGAGTGCCAAGTTGACGGCCAAAGCCAATCGACAGTTACAAGATCCCTTGGTGATTATGACGGGCAATTTGCCTGCCTGGCTGCAACAAATAACTCTAGCATGGTAATATTTCGTAGTAGTTAGGAAGCCTACTACGTCATCAATATAAAAAAAAGTAGTTGTTTTTTAACTATTCGTATTTTATTACTTGGCAGTCCGTTTTTGTTCCCTTTGGATACACGGCAATTGCTCTTTTATGCTACGTCATTTGACCGTGACCGCGCTCTGCAAAGACTGGTGGATTCCGTCCCCGAACTTAGTCATGGCGATAGTCAAGTAAGTTTTAACGATGTTCAACTCCAAATTCGGGAAACTTTTTTTATTTCAATATATAATTTTTGTTTTAATGTAGGAGCGAGTTACTCCAAGGTTGGACCGACGCAAACGGACCGTCTCACGCGAAGATATTCTTAAGCAAGCTGAGCAAGTCTTGCAAGATTTGGGCAGTTCTAGAGCCTTGTTAGAAATTCAGTACGAAAATGAAGTGGGAACAGGCTTAGGACCCACTCTGGAATTCTACGCGCTTGTGTCTCGCGAGCTTCAACGCGCAGATTTGGATTTATGGCGCGGAGGTGCCGTCCAAGATTACGTACATCACAGCGCGGGCTTATTTCCGTCGCCTTTGCCTCGCAATCTCAAAGTCGCCCAGCTCACGCGAGTCCGCTCCAAGTTTAGGTTCCTTGGCAAGTTTATGGCAAAAGCCATCATGGATTCCAGAATGGTAGTCTCTTGGATATGGTTCAGTGTTCCTAGAAAGAAGATTCTCATTCCGTTTTCGTTTTTCATCTTTTCGTTTGTAGTTGGATCTGCCGTTTAGTCTGTCGATGTACCGCTGGCTTCTGGGTCACGAGCAAGAACTCACGGGAGCTGATTTGAAGCACGTGGAACCTGAGTTATACAGAACTTACTTGTCCTTGTCCCAAGTCCTAGCCCAGAAACGGCGTTTGGAAGCCAATCTCGGGTTAACGGCTAGTGAGCGCGGTGAAAAGATTGCCAATCTCACGCTTGACGGCTGCAGTATTGAAGACCTGGGCTTGGATTTCACGATTCCAGGCGTGGGCCAGATCGAAATGCGGCGGAATGGCAAGGATATTCCTGTGACGATCCACAATTTGGAGCATTACTTGCGCTGCTTGTCTCATTGGCTGTTGGTGGAAGGCGTAGGCAAGCAGATGGAAGCCTTGCGTGAAGGCTTCGAGTCGGTGTTTCCCTTGGCGCAGTTGGCGGTTTTTTACCCAGAAGAACTCGAGTTGGTGTTGTGCGGAGCGGCGGAATCCGGGCTTGCGGCCGAAGCGGAGCGCTGGGATGCCCAAGCCCTTTTGGAAGCTTGGAAACCGGACCATGGCTACACAGTGGAATCTAAACCGTTCCGGTACTTGGCGCAGGTGTTGTCGACCTATACACGGTCCGAGCAGCGGAAATTTTTGCAGTTTGTGACTGGATCTCCGAGGCTTCCTGTGGGAGGTAATTGTTTGTTCGTTTATTTTCTTTAACTCTTTTTGCGCAAATTTATCCTGTTTATTTTTGTGTTCTTCCGTGCGTAGGCTTCAAGAGTTTGTCGCCTCCTTTGACGGTGGTGAGGAAGACAGTGGAAGCTAATCAGCACCCAGATGACTTTTTACCTTCAGTGATGACGTGTGTGAATTATCTCAAATTACCGGATTATTCCAGTATAGAGATCCTGCGAGAAAAACTGCGCGTAGCCACTCAAGAAGGCCTGGATTCGTTCCACCTCTCATAAAGATAAGAAATGCATGACACTGGAGAGGTTTCCTTTCCTTATTTTCCCCCCGAGTGGCAAGACAAGAGTCAAATTTGGTGGAAGTGAGTGGACGCTGTGAGAATGAACCTCGGGAGTTTGTTTCGACTAGAGAATATCCAAAGGAAGTGAAGGAAAGTGGTGTAGTTTTTTAAGTTTTCGTTTGTGGGTCAAAGCAATTAACTTGTCTTGTGTTTTCTCTTATGTTTTTTTCTGGCTAAAATTAAATAACCAAAGTGATTGTATGCGGATTGGGTTGGTTTGGCGGGAAGAATGGATTCAGATAGTGCCTTTGTTTCATTAAGGCTGTTAACGGGGATTATAACTGCAAACAGAACTGACTTTTTGAGCATTCTTTCTTCCCGCCACCGCCCTCCCCTGTTTTTTGTCCTTTTTATGTCTTTTTTTTTTGTCCTGAGATGAATAAACACATTGGTTCGTTTAAGTAATTAATGCACTTACTGGTTTTAAAAATTAACATTATTTATTTCCATCCCCAACGGGTATTAGACCTAGTCCAAGTGCAAATAACTAGAAGCAACGTATTTAATTTGAGTCCTATTTTTTGCTAATAAAGTCTTGTTTCAGGAAAACTATGGCGCCAAAATTTTCAAAAAGTTCAGGTAATATTGTTGTTTTGCCGAAGCGTGCTGCTCCTTAGCGGCTGAAAATTAAACTTCGTCTAATGCTTACGTCAGAAAGTATGGGAACGAATTTACCGGCATGGACAACGCAAACGTTCGATTGTCTGACAGTGACAGTGAAACAAAAGATGCAGCAACAGAAGATAGAAAGTTCCGATTTAAAGGTAAATAGTTACTCACTAACCGTGTACTGGTACAGCAAAGGAGAACTTACCAGTTATGTTTAAATAATTGTGCTTCTTACAGTATACGGAAGCGTGTTCAGTTGTTACAATCGATTAATTGGACGTAATTTGCTCTGTTTACAGCCGCTGCCTTCCTCACGGGTGTAACTGGAATTTCCGTGTTATTCGGCTTTGGTTCAGCCCTAGCTTCTGCCAAGAAAAAAGACCCGCAGTACTTCCAAGAAGGCCTAACAGGCACGATGTCTGGTCCAGCAGAGCTTCCCGAAAACCTGGGAAACTCTTCAACCAAGCCTAAAGTTAATTTCAGTCAGGCTAAAGTTATCAGTGAATCAGGAGCTTCATTAGCCTTGCGTGCCTTGGGCCTAGGAACGCTTTATGCTGTAACAGGCTGTTCTCTCCTCTTCTTTGGGATTTGGAAAGCCATGGGAGTTCAAACTGTAAACTCAACTAAACCTAAATGTTCTTAAAAAGTTACTTGTTAATCGTACGTTTCCTTGTTTGTAGATGCAAGAGTTCCGTCTCAAAGTTGGAACCATCTTGCCGAGTGTGCCCAGGAATAACCCTCCACAAGGCCGAACCGAATTCGAGGGTCTTACCGATCTTTTAACGTATTTATCTGAACTAGGCAAAGCAGACTCTACTGCTAAACCAAGCAGTCCCCGGTCACCAGATTAAAAGTGAGTTATTGTGCAATCTGGATAAGCTGAAACGTTTTTTTTTTACTCTCAGCTTTCTTTTTGTATTTAATTCTCTGCTATTTATATTACTCCTCACCAGCCAAACAAATTCCAACCAGGAGAAAAGCTAAGCCTTGTTTGGGGTAGCGCCCGTAACGGTTTCCCAGTTGACGCTTAATAAGTTTAGTGAGGTATGCAAATGAGCATTCCGTGAATCCTGGTTCCGTCTTAGTGGCGTAAAATGGCCTGCGACATAATGAGTGGAATAACCTACCGTGCCAGTACAGCCCAAAGGTTGCAGCCGGCAAATGTTATCACAAGCCTGTAGCCAAGTCTGTGGGGTACTCTCACTTAATAGAGATGAAGTCGCTATGACTAATTACCCCCCCCCACCCGTTGATTTTCATTAGGAAGCCAGAGCAGCGATGTGCACTTGTCATTGCTAGTCAAGTGCGTGAAATGAGCACGCAAGCTATGTCATCTCCTCTCCTCTGTGCTTTTTCCGGCTTGATCATGCAAGACTTGGTCGCTAAAGAAGTTTTTATTTACAAAAAGACAAGGTTCTCTCTCCCTTTTGTTCCGCTCGCTTACGCTGTTCCGGTGTATTGAATGAGCAGAACAATTGCACTGGGTCCATTTACCATTAACTGGGTTTAACTTAGCAAGTCAGTTGCTCAAATTCACAGAAATGATACAGCACCGCGCACCGTCACAATTGACACTTTTATTCTCTCTCTCCACTTTTTTGTCGTATAAGGGACATGGAATGTTGTTTTGGTTTTCGAAAAGGGGTCGATTTTTAATATGGGTTAAAATCCACTCCTTGAAAGAATGATTGCGATTGTCTATTTCTCTCTCTTTGTCTTCTTCTTCTTAGAGGTTGGCCCACAATGCGTCGGTGCATTTATCTCACCATCTCACTTTGGTCAGCACCCAGGTGAGGAAGGCTAGTAGAAATAAGATGGGAGGATGTCCAGCTGGATGTAGAGGGGCTCCTTGCCTCTGAACGGCTGCGGGTGGGTCTCCTATAGTCAGAATGTAAAGAGAAATAAATGAGATTTTGTACCAAAAGAACAAGAATAGCGGAAGGGAAATGTGTTTTAGGTTTCGCATGTGCCAGGCCCATAAGGCACAAGCGTTTGTCACAAAGGGGTTGAGATCCAATAAGGAAAACGCAGATATTGAATAGTTTTCCATTTTGGGGGGGAAAATGAAAGGAAGCTAGTGTAGGTTAGATCCAATAAATATTAAACTAGGGAGCTGCAAACTGTAAAGGAAAAGAGAGAGATAAATGCCAAACATCTTGTTTACCTTGCGAGACGAAAATTGAAACAGTCGCCGACTGAGCGAGCGACGGTTGACAAGTGTAATTGCCCGAATCTGAAAAGTGGGCGTGGTGAATGGTCAGCGTGCTGAGGCTGCGGTTGGTGGCGTGTGAAGTCGTCACTTGGAGGCGGAGTTTTTGCTGTCCCGCCCCTTTGTCCTCTGGATTTAACAAACGCCCATTATGATGCCAGAGCACGTACTGAGGCTGTGACGTCACCTAATGACCAATCAAGCAACTTTTTAGTTGGTTTACTTTACTTGATAGTAATAAGAAAAGGAGTACGATAGAAATAAGTACCGAAAACAGTACCTGTTCCACGAGACAGTTGAGAGAGATGGGACTGCCGGCATCGACGTGGTACTCGGTACCTTCGGCAATTGTAGCAGTGGGCGTAGCCACCTCTAAATGGACGAAATGTGACACGATGCCTCGGCCCGTGGAGATCTGTAGACCCCGATGGCCAGGAAAATAATATAAACAAGATAGGTCATTTATGAGTTATTCGTCAGGACAGCGTGAACGAAAACTGTATTTTATCTAGTATTATTTAGCATAATATCGGAATTGAAAAAATTACTTTTGCCTTCTCTCTTTTTATTTTTCCTCTTCGTGTCGTGCAACGTTTCCGTGTGACAAAGTCATGGGGCGCATCCAACTGCGAAACTTGACTTTTATAAGTCTGTCATACGTATTTTTTAAATATTTCTATTAATGGGTACCCAAAGCGTATCCGTTTTGTTAGTGATAGGTTAACGACACGCCATCTATGACTACCGTGCCAAAAACCCTGTTTGCCTGGCAGGATAACATAAAACTTCTTGGAGCCTTTTTTGTGCGCCAAACAATAAGTTGTATTGGGCTCAAATATGTTCTGTGTAATGTTATTGTGGTGAGACGCGTTGGTAGACGTGTTGCTGTTTCGTAATTGTTCATGTCGAGCATGTAATGCGAATTAGTTAGCAAACTAAAGGTTCCAGTCTGGAGTGAATTTATGGGTTTTGTTTAACTCCGAAGCAGAAAGTAGGAGCTGTTTCCTGGTTACAGTAAAATTTAGGCTATATATTTCTCGCCACTGTTGAAAGGAGGATTTATGACAAAAGACAGGGTTCATTATATGAGGAGAAAAAAGAGGAAGGCACACCAAAAGGATCAATAAGGATGTCGCTAAACGATTGATTAATGGGATCCGAGAAGACTGTCGACAACAGGAGGTCTCCCCATCGTTATTGTGTAGGAATTAGAGTCGCCACCTAATAACTGTCACAGCGAAGCAAGCGAGGATATTATAGTGGTCTTAATTGTGGGTAATTGTGGGTTTCAAGGGAAATTTCATATTAATTCGATGATTTTCCTATTAGACTCATTCCTAGCGACCTTTTAGGCCTTCTTTTATTAGTGATATTTGAGCATCCTTCTTCATTTGCCATCCGCAAAAGGTCGTTTTCATCACATTAACGAAAAACGATTGGAACCTACCTGGCACTCGTAGGTACCGGCATCCCGGGACTGTGCGTACCGCAGCTGGAGCAGCCAATCCGGCGATCCGGGTCTGTGGAGAACCTGAAAACGTTCGTCGGCAGTGTAAGGAGTGCTCCCGGAAGCCAGTATGTGCCAGTCTCTCCGTCTCACCCAAGACACCTATTTATTTAATTAGTTTCTTCAGACAAAAAAACAGTTGTTGTTTTTAAATAAAGAAGAACTGCAATCTTAAGGCTCCCGTCTCCCGTATACCTTAGCTCGGTATAGCCGGTTAGCGTGGGGAATTTCTGAACAACTTCTCGTTAAAACCAGCACATTTCATGATAAAATTCTTTGAGAGTAAGCTTTAGGCTACCAACAGCTATAGTGCAGAACCAATCCACCTTTGTTTCAATGAATTATAAATTAGTAGCATGCAAATCAAGTTTGTAACTATGTTAAATACGTTGCCTTAAAATATGTCATTTGGTTGTGAACTAGCTCCTAGAAAAAAAAAAACAAAAAAAAACGTATTCTAAAATTGCTTCAAATCTGACAAGCCGTTTTCGAGAAATCTTTTTCCGAACGTTCGACGACGTCATTTGGGACATTGTGCTGCCACAGCAAACTGTGGTGGCCAATTGTACTTTTCAGAATCAAGACAAGCGAAGAAACTTTGCGGCAATTAGCACCTATATGTTTATATTTTTTTACTTTCTTGTGCAAGGCTTTCGCAAATAATAGCAATAGCATCAGTGTCATCTGTGATTGTTTCGCATTAATAAGCTAAGGTATATGGGAGCCTTAATTATCTAAAAGTTTATATCAGTTAAGAGTAGTTACCGTTCGCTGGCCAATACCATATGCTTTACAGGGCAGGAAAGCCGTGTCACCTTGCAAGGCCGTGACCTTGGCTTCCGTCCCATTGGCCGGTAACGCATCCCAATCAGGTGGCCAGGTTATGCCCTGGAGCGAGGACAAAGGCCAGGTAGTACCCATTGCCCGGGGTGACAAAGGTAGCATAGCGCCTGGTCCTGTAGGAATTGATAACAAACATTAGTAAGTTTTAAAAACAAAATAGAGTAAATTACAAAATTATTCGAAATGTAACGGCTTTCTTTCTGTTTGTAGAAGGAGGAAATCGAAGTTAAAAGGTCTAGGAAAAGGCCGTTTGCCCTCATCTGTTTCCATCGGTTTCCTGATTTATTTCTTATTCAGTCGAAGCGCAAGCGAACAGGGACAATTCTTCAACTTTGATTTTTGACTTTGGATCGTTTGGGGTAGTGTGAGTGCATGGAAAAAGTTAAAAGCCACGCGGAAACGTTGATTCATGACTCCCTGCAGGCTATATGGTCCAAGCTGCCTTTTCTCCCGTCTACGTTGCTCTAGATTTTGTTTTCTTTTTAGTCTTTCATTTTTTCTTTAAAAAAACAAAAGACAGACAATTCATATCCCAAACATCGCTGGATTTCCTTCCTTGTGTCATTTCGTTTCCGAGCCATCTGTACTGCATGCATGTCATTCTTTTTCCATTCTCTCTAATATCCTTCCTGACTTTGAGCTGAAAGTAGGCTTTTATTCTCTTTCTTTGCCGTTTGTGGAATTATTGAATGGCATGAGGTCGGCCTTCGGAAAGCCCAATTCTGTATCTTTCTCAAGGGAAGTAGGTATTTAACGACAAGAAAGAAGTATTGGTGCACGTTTCACTGGAATATTTCCAAAGTAAATACGTTATGTTTTTCCTCATGATGGAACTTTTCAAAGGGGGCGGTGCCTCTTGACCCCTCCTCTTCATAAATAACGTCCGTCGTCCGAACCCATTACGATCCATAAAATTGGCAATGGGGTCACGTATGTGTTAAAAGCTGTTCGAATATTCTTTTCCCATTCTTAGTAGATATTTCCAACTGTTTACAGCTTATCGACATCCCCAAAGTGCTGTTTTAGATACATAATAGCGTTATGAGGATTTATGAGGAAAGGAATTATAACTTTTTTATGGCGTGTGGTTTGAAGAGACTGCCAACGTTCAAACTTGCTGTGGCTTCTTGGATTTATAGCAATTGATGTGTGCTACAACTGTGGGTTGAGGTCTTAAAGCACTTTTAAGTTTTTGGCGGAAGGAAATGGGGACGGGGGAGGAGAGCTGAAGTTAATAGTCCTGAAGTGGAAGCCAGCGAAACTTATCTGGAGTACCACCAGAGTTTATAGTTGAACTTGATGCCAAGCTGAGGAAGACGTATTCATGAACGCATGTGATACCGAGTCGTGAGGAAGGCAACCCGAGAACGGCTGTCCATTATTTAGGTGTGAGTTTTGTCGTTCCGGGATTGTCGCCATCCTCTTCTCAGCAAAAGCTCCTGCTGTGCAAGTCTTAATCCTGTCGCCAATCCAATATGAGAACCAGGATCGCATTTTGCATCTGGGATCGCTCAAGTTTCGTTTTCTGTCAGAAGCGTGTGGCGAAAGGGAACTAAGAGTCTGCTTACACATTTATCCTGAAAAAAAAAATCTTGAAGCCCTTTTTGCCAGTACTTTTTGCTTGCTTTCTGCGAGGGCGGAAATCCATCCAAATAGTTCAAAAACGCCTTTCATGACGCAGATGTTGAAAATGACTCGCTTTTATGGTATACACCACCTAGATCTCAGGTTTCTGATTAGAAACGCTCGTTAGGAAGGTGCCAGTATTTTAGGGTACTGGCAAAAGTTTAAAGGGCTTTTTTTAAGAGAAGAAGGAGGAAAAAGCGTTTTTTGAAGATAAACTGTAGGTCTTGAACCGGAAGAAAAGTTAGGGTTATTTATCAAGCAAGCGTTGGCGCTGACTCGGCATGTGAGAAAGGTGCGTTCGTTCATTTTTTCTCATAATTTGTTTTTCTTGTTCTGTGTGAAATAATGGAGGTTAAGACACCGAAACGGCGGGAAGAGATGGTGAGGGCAAGCATAACGATAAGAAATACAGCTCCCTTAGCTCTCGTCTGATAAAGTGTGGGGAAGTCGCGGATTGACTTTCCGTATCTTGAGACGAATAAAAAAGACGAGCGCTGTGTCATTTACACGCTTGGATCGCCAGCTGCGGCCCTCTTAACAAATATTTTTTTGGGACCTGTACTGGCCTTCGAGTATATACTCTCTGCCGACGGAGTAGACCCAGCTGCCGGAGCAACTGAATTGACTTTTTTTCCATAACGTTCTTAAAGATTTTCCTCGCTCGAAGTTTGCAAGAGAATCATCTAAATGCAGTTAAGGTAACAGGAGTTACTTAGGGAGTAAACACACTAGCACTAACACCTACGCGTGAATTGATTCGCAGAAGATTTGCCAGTACTTCCTGAACAAAAGTACGGCTACTACTTATCTATGGGGAGATTGGCCTCGATACGATGGTATCTGTAGCAGTTACTTTTGCATTACTTATTATTCTTTCTATTTTCGCACACAAGTGAAAGTACCGGCAGAAAACAAACGCGATCAATGTTGGGAAGGACTTAAGTACAGTATTTCTTCCTGATCGCCAGTGCAGGGAAGTTGTTAGTATCTGCAGATTGTAGAGCGACAAACTAAAAAGGCAGTGAATCGATGGCGCGTTCGCGTTTTACCCTATGCTGTGCCTTGTCAAGGGATGAAGGGAATTCTGTCCCTCCAGGGTGCGAAACTTGTAAGAAAGCATCCGTCAGCATCTCTCTTTCTCTCTCTTTCTCTCTCTTTCTCTCTCTTTCTCTTCTATGTCTGTCCCTTTTTTGGTAATACTTTTTAGGTTGTGCTCGGAGCAGTTTTAGCATGGCAATAGCCACGTCCTTCCTCCAAATACATATATTTATGTACACATTCCGTTTTTTTTTTTTTTTTTTTTTTTTTTTTTTTTTTACTGGTTCCTCAGTCGATACCTATCGGGACAGTTGTACCCACGCGGAGCTGCAACTAAGAAAGGACCTACAAAAGAAATGTTTTGGAAGTCTGGCATCGTCAACCAGTTGGCGGCTGGGAGACAGGATTGGCAATCCTCACACGCGGCATACAAAAAAAATTACGTACTAGTTTTATTTATTTTGTTTTTTCTTAGAGCAGGTCTAAAGGCTAGAATTCTTGTTTGTCAGCATTCAGCTCGTTTTTTTTTATCACGCCGATTAGATTATCTCCGTTTCCTGCCCCGATTTGAAGAATCAGGAACAGTTTCCTTTGATAAAACTGTTTACTTTCTGCTGGAACAGG
The DNA here is from genome assembly GCA_022832235.1 of Lepidurus couesii. NCBI lineage: Eukaryota > Metazoa > Arthropoda > Branchiopoda > Notostraca > Triopsidae > Lepidurus > Lepidurus couesii. The sequence continues at coordinate 26,729 of JAGJRP010000126.1, forward strand.
AATTTTTAAAAGTTTTATCGATATTTATAAGACAAGGCTGTTTTTACGGTTGATTGCACATTTGTGTCTTGGTTGAAAAAGTCAGAAAGTCGGCATATGATTAAGACTTTTCCATTTTTTAAACAGATTTAAGAACCAAACTCCAGAAGTTACGTATTTGGATGTTTTGTGTCGTGGATACGAGGGAGTCAAGAGAACAAGAATAGAGATGGAGAATTGAAAACTGAGTTGTTTTTCGTAATGGTTAAATGGTTTCGTTGTGCACAGAAGAGAGAAGGTATAATGCAGCGAAGAAACCAGGACAGACCAAAAGAAGAAACAGAAGAAATAATTCAGCGTTGCCAGTTTTTCTGCTCGAAACGAGAGGGAGAATAAAATAATTGGAAAAAATGAGTTGTCAAGTTCGTCTAGTATTGAAATCGTTCCCAGGCTAAAGTGGAGGACAGAGAAGAGACATTTTAACAATGAAGTGGCAACTATGGGGCCTATTACTGCGACGTTGACAGCTGGCAAAGATTACTAGGGTAAGCAACAGCCACCGGAAAATCTTGGCATATATGCTTCAGTTTTTATTACCAACCTGTCACGTGGAGATCCGCTCACAATTTCCTTAAATAAAATATAATAGGCTGTGAGATACATAAAAGAACTGCATGAGAATTCTACAATGGCCCTTGACCATTGGGTTTGCCCCCCGTGCCCTGGGCTAAATGTGAACGTACATTTTGAAGCCGCAGGGGGGGTCATGACAGCTACGAGAACTGTTGAAGAGTATCATGAAAAGATAAATAAGCATTGAGAGAGAGACGAGAGAGATGAAAGTAACTGGAAGTGCTGGGCGGGGTTCTTACAGTCCAATAGGTTTATTGCTAGTCTACAAAAACAGGTAAACCCCCAGAAGAGGGCACTGAAACTTTTATTTCGTTTGTTTGTGTCTTCTTCCGTTTCTATTGTTGAGTCGTGACAAATTGCCGGGTAGTTGCTTTAGCTCTTCTCCATGGCTTTTTCCACGGGTAGGTATCGATAGTGTATACTGGCTATACGTTTACCACTCGTGTTTCTAGGGGCAGCACCAGCGTCTCTTGGGATGACTTTAGGGCGCTTTTGGATGTGTGCGAGGTAAAGGAGGGTTGTTGTTGTTTCTGACTAGAACGTTGAGTTGAAGGGATCAAAAAGAGTAGTAAAAGGGGATAAATGGTGTTGTGCCGAGAAGACGATATGACTTTTAAGAAGGGTAAAAGCCAAAGAATGCTTAAAGGTAGGGTTTTAGGGTGTGGAACTACATATTATGCCAGTGCACTCGCTTTCCGGGTCATTATGTAGAAGGTATATAAGTGCTCTTGAGCACTGGGGATGAACGGTTTTCAGAAGCTAGGAGCTGCTTGTGGATTTATTGAGCGCGAACATGCTATGTAATGTGTACGCCAGCGGGTCCTCGAAAGGGTGGTTTTGATTGGGGGTTTGTGGTTGCGTGTCTTGGTTACTGTAGCTCTCTGATTTTCTGCTATGGCTTCAGAGAGTCACAAAGCTCACACCAAGCATATAGCTATTGTTGTTTCCTGGTTATGACCAAATGCATTTCGTTGCCTCCAAAAAACACACACAGCCAAGTAGGGGCCAAATGTGATCGTAATTACTGGCTTTTGGGTTTTGGTGAGGTTAACCTTTTCAGTATACAAAAAAGGAAGCAGGATGGATACTGCCCTTTAAAAGTTGGATTTGGGGTGTGACGTTTGAATGACGAGTATAAAGGAAGCCATACGGGTTTCTTTTTGTCTTCTTTTTCCTTTTTTCACCTTGAGTGAAAAGGATTGTTATTTCTGCATACTCTTGCGATTGATTTTCTGCCGGCGGGGCTCTATATATGCCTGGATGCTGGCTTGTTTATTAGTCCGTGGGAAGGGGTAGACGTGTAGATTACACTGCATAGGCAGGCAATAATGAGGTAAAGTTGATTTGGGGTCGTATATTAGTCTCCTGAATAGGAAAAAGGGACCCACTGAAAGAAAAAGGCGGTCACTTACTGATCTTTTAGGCAGATTAAAAACTCATTATAGCCCGCGTTCGCCGCGGGCCTGAATGGGAGCTGCTGGGACTTTCTCACCCGGCTTCCGGCCTCGGATTACTTGGGCTGTTTTTAGCTGCTTTTTTTTACTCTTTGCCGAAGTATTGAGGGAGAGGAGAAGAAGACTGGAATGTATGCTGTTCGGATAGATAGCAGATAGGTGGAAAGGGTTTTTGTGGAGCCAAAACATCATTTTCGAAGGATATGTATCAGCGCAAGGGTGCAATACTGCCCAACCCTAAGAAATGGGAAAAGGAACAAAATGAAAAAAAGGAAACCGATGAGAGCGTTCGCGAACAGGCATACATACGTATGTATAAAGCCAATGCATAGAAAATGAGCGCAGCTTGGCTTTGCCCGTCACGGGGTGACAAACGGGACCCTTGAGAAAACCGCACCGGTCTTTCACAATGCCGAACAAACACGAACAGAAAAGCCGAGTGCCCCAAAAATACATTTTCTGTCTTGTTTCTTTTCCCACTCACTAACTGTAGACGACGTTTAGCCATTTATTTCTTTTAGGAAATCACTCCACAAAAAGAACTCCGAGGTTGGCGGCCTTGAAGAGACCCTTAGAGGGGCGTGGTCAAGCCAAGAGTTGGATTGCGTGTGCCCCAGGCCTAAAAAAAATCATCTTTGTTTAGGTTGCGTGGGTCTCGACCTCTTTGTGCAGCGGTTCAATAGCCATTAAGGTCAAGCCGAGCATATTCTCGATGACCCTAAAAGATACACCTCCCCCTTTCGGTACCCCGTTTTTACCTTTCAGGGGATCAAAGCGGGGGTGATGAGGGTATGAAGCATCTCTTTTAGCTCTTTGAATCCCCTTCAAATTTGGCCGGGAGCCATTACGACGAGGATTTTTGATTGAGGTCTTGTGGTTTTATAGTTTCCAATAAGATTTGGGTACTGAACACAGCCAACGATGGCGGATCTTCTTCCGTCTCTACAGGCCGATAAACGACAAGTTTAAGGGAACTTGGGGGCAAATGTGGTGATTTGAGACCAGTGACAACCCTCTAGGGGCACGCCTCCTCAAAAGAAGAAGGTGTTTTTCCTTGTATAACTGAAAAGCATTGCCTCAAAAGTGTAGGTGGGTGCCCCTTAGAGAACAGTTTGGCCACACGCCATCTTCTTGGAACTTGTCGCAATGATTGTTGTGGCATCTTGTCTTTGGTTTATCTGAAAAGAAGGGCCTTTTTCTTTGAAAATTTCTATCTTGGCGTGTCTATGTATTCCTGTATGTAGTACAAAGGGAACACGTAATGTTGGTGGGGCTGGAAACAATAGACAGATAGTTTGCAGTAGTTCCAGACAATTGCATGGCCGCAAATGAGGAAGATTTTCGTGATGGCTGCGTGCCGAGGATGGGTGAGGACCACCTTCGTTAATGATTTTCCTCGTGTCTCGCCTAGATATATATAAAGGGACTTGCTTTTAACTCTGTTGCCATCGCTTTACTCCTTTGATACTTATGCTCATCTCCGTGTACACTTGTGTGTGTATGAATCGTGAAGTGGGAGGGTTTCAGAGGAGAAGATGAACTATATATATTCATCCTTTCGGAAACCCTTTTAAGTTTGGAGGTTGGTTGGGGAGCATTCAAAGCCAAAACTTGATCTCTAAGAGAAACAACAGAGTTTCCCCATTGTTGCCTAATAGGAGGTGAGTTCGAGGGCTGATCATGAAAGTACTATAATGACTAACGAGTAATGAGTATGTCACTCAGGATTAATTAGCTAAGCTAATGGAAGTTCTGAGTGAGTACATCCACAACCTGTAAGGATCGACAATGGCGGGGACTATTGTGTCCCCCCCCTGTACTGTACTCTAATATGTTGTGCTTGGGTTACCAGATGTGTCATCGTGATTGTGGGTGTGTAGGCTTTACAGGGTAGCGCTTAACTAATTGTCTGACTTAAAAAGGTTGGAGGTCAAATACTCTCGAAAGCAGTATAAAGTTCGCGTTTGGCTGTCACGAAACAGTAATTGTTTGCCTCCTTATTGTTATGATAGGTTTTGGTGTTCTGGATGTTCGGGTAATGCTATACATCGTTCTGAACTTCTGACGTCATTCACTGCCGTCACGTCAGTCGTTATGTACTGACAAACAAAAACTGACAGAAATAGATAGGGTTTCTTTTACTCTGAATGGTTCAGTAACTGATTCAACATCAGTTCACTGAATCCGTCCATATGGGACTGTCTTATTTCAGTTTACGTCAAATTGTTGATTGTTGACTGTTGACTTGGTTCGAAGCTGGAGTGCACAAGCATGAGTACAAGTACGGGCCAAGCGTATAATACCGTTTTCCATTCATAGCCTGGGGGGATGCACAGCGCGTAACCCTATAGCTGGTCGTTGAAGCAAACATACAGTACAGGAAAGTGCATACATTTGTCTAAAATTAGAAGTTACAGTATAAAAACGTAATTTGGAGGTAATTCGTTTTTTAAATTTGTAGAAATACAAAGGAAATATTGTAGATGGAGGTACAAAATTAGGAAATCAGAACAGAAATGTCCTAAATGTATTTAAAAGTTACTGGACTTATCTTACAGTGTAAACCATTTTTTTTCCACAGGTATACCTTTGTACTGTGGTGGATGAAGATTGGAAAGGAACTCTGGAACCAAATGAAATTTTAGCTTCCCCCAGGTCGGTAGCGTTTCAAGAAATTAGCCTTGATGGTGATGAAAGACAAGACTTGAAGAGAAAGCGAGAGGCTCGTGGCAGTTTTTTATTTTTGTTTAGTGATTGAAAGGCACGAGGGGAAAGATGGAAAGAAATGAGTCAAAGGTAAAACTCCACGACGGAGAGCATTGCGATTTGCATAGGTCTCTCAGCTGTCGCCCTTAATTGGATTAGTGTGCCCTAGTGTAAGTCGCGAGTCGATGTCACGTCAGCCGTTTTTGACTTAAAAGCTTCACTCAGCTTACGTTTTCAGGGAAATGACACACTTGAAAAGAAAACAGAAAAAAACGAAAATGAAAAGCGAAGACGGGTGTAATGCCATTTGGAGCTTTTTATGCCCAGAGGGAACGAATAACCGTCAGTTACGGAAAGAGAGAAAGAGAATGTGAAGTCCGTAGTTACTGATCCAAGATATTTTACCTGTCGTTGCTGCTGCTGATGCAAACAAGGTGCTGGGGCAAATTAGCGGAGCCAGGTGATGGGAGCAGACCAAAAAAAGGAGGAAGAGGAGGAGATGGTGTAATAAATCCGCGAGCTCTGCAGCAGCCATGGGACACACGGGCCCGTACCTGTAGAAAATGATATTAGAAAGAAAGAAGGAAAAAAAGATAAACATGTGAGCTGCACATACATATATGATTAAATCGAGGCAGTTAAGCGCATGTTCGTGACGTCTTGATTTTTTCAGGTCAAAACTGACGGTGAAATTGGGGAAAGATACTCTTTTTCTTCCTTACACCCTTGGAAAAAGCAATTGTTTTACGTTGTTCTTTTGCATTTTTTTTTATTTTTTCTTTTCTATTCATTTTTCCTGAAAGGGGAGTCCGAGATGGAAGCGAATTGATTAACTTTGTGTTCTTGGAGTAATACTGTATACATCGCTTCAAGCTGGTATCGCTGCAAAGATATGTGAAGACTATAGCCTCTGTCAGGGTGGTAAACTTAGGGTTGAAGCATTTTTACAATAAAAAGGTAACTTAGAATCGGAGTGGCCTCTGACGAATGGCACCCGTTTCCGAATAGCGAACTAAACTCAAGTCAGCATAGTGCCTCGGGCATCGGCCCCTACCATGGCACCCACCCTGCCGCCGGCACTCAGCAAACACCCCCGAGTCCCAGTTAGGGCATTTAGGTACCAATCCGCTTGGTAACTTTTCTGTAATCTCATTATTCCATCTACTGTACTGTTACTGGTACCAAACTGGACTAAATGCTAAAACTGTAGCCAGAGTTCTGTTCGAAACACTATAGTCCTTATGTTCTAACCACAGTGTAAAGGTTTACCAGTAGGATAACAAGGTAATCTTCTTATGTAAAGGTTTTGGATAGACTTTCTCAGTCCCAAGAGTAGATTCAGGTAAAGTTCAGGTAAAAAGACGCCAGTCCCCCGTTTTGTGAATGTTTTGTTCTCTTCTCGAACCCTTTTTGCAGTGTTAAGAATGCCTACCTGAAGTGACGATGGGTATAAGTCTGTGAATCCATCCCTCGTGTAAATTTTTTCACCAACAGATCGTCTTGAGACCGAGAAAGTCGGTTCAAAACCTTTACATTGGAAGTTACCCTGGTTATTCTACTATGTAAACCTTTATACGGTGGTTCAGGTTCAGACTCTGTACTAGATATATACTTCCGTGCCAAGGGAGATAAAAAAAGGGAAGAAGAAGCTGTGAAGCAACAGCTTATTGTTAGGCCAATTAAGAGTCATCCTTTTAAAAAAGAAAATATCCAAAGTTCTTATTATAATAGGGTTTGGAGACAGAGCTTAAGTCTTAGAAGAATTCCCAAGTGGATCCCCGCAAAAGTTCCGCGGGAAAACGATGCAGATCCCCGAGTTATGTTGATGGGTGTGGCTTGGGGCGAAAGACGATCCTGGCTTAAGAATTTCGACCTCGTTGCTCGACATGTCGTCTGAAGGAGTTGGCGGCTTAAGTCCCTCTCCGTTTTACTCGACGCCCCCAAAAGGAGCACCAAGGGTGCGTCTAGGGTGACAAGGAAGCGTCTAGGGTGCGCTTTCCTAAACCCTCGAGGCGGTTTACCAGAATTCTGGTTGATTGCAGCTAATTTTTTTCTTTGAAAGAGGGTTCGTTCCGAAACTTCCCTACCCCCCAAGCGTCTAGAGTTGCTGCAAAATCCGAGTTCACCCACTGGAGAGGGAAAAGGAATGAATAGACTAGCCGTTTTGTTCGCTTTTTGTTTGCTGTACTCTATTTTCTGTCGCGTCTGTATTGCTGTCTTTCTACCGATGAGCTTCGGTTCACTTTGCTGATGGTGTGCAAGCCATAGAGACGATTCCACGCTACCGTGACGCTCGGGTTGTGGCTTTTTGCCTTCTTTTTTCTTTCTCAATTTTCGTTTTGTACTTATATTTTGTTCCTTGGTTGTCACAGACGCAAAAAGGGGAAAAACAAGCATGAAAGAGAGCGAGAGAGCTTCGGATATGGGGAAAAGGGTCGGGACACGCCCTTCGTTGTCCCTGGTGGTTATATCTGACCTTTAACGGAGAACCGAGAAAGAGAAAATGCCTTTTGAATGCCCAGGCTTGTCTTTCTCTGATAACTTTCTGGCTGGCAGACTCATCGGGATGGAGTTTTAGTGAGAGAAAGGCTTTTTGTTTTCTAAAGTATGAGACGGGTTCTAAACTTCACCCTTTTTATCCGCAATAAGTGTGCACGTCGGTTCCCTTTCCAGCATCAGAATTGTTGCTTTTCAACAGCTTTAAGCTCTTTTTTTAAGGTTGTTTTGCTCTTTTCGCTTGCCAGCAGGCGAGGACGGAAGCCTGTTTTGTAAACTAAAGTCTTCCCATTTGTCGTTGTCGCCCAAGACAGTAGAGGGCTAATGAGGCGCTTCTTCACCCTTGACGGGTAAACCCTAACAAAGGATTTTGGGTGGGCCAAACCGTTTGCCTGTGTGACACAGAGACAATCGCTGCTTTAGCCCGGACCCGGGGGGTAAAGGGGGTGCTTGAAGCCTGAATAAGTTTTGCCATTGTTCGCGTTTCTTCGCGGTTTGTTTGAGGCGCTCCTGCAGCGAAAATTGCTGCTCTAGCTGCTCGAAAACTTTCTCTTTTCCCGGTGAAAGAAATAAAAGGGTGGCCTGAGGCGGGGGGTACGTTTGAAGCCGTAGGATATGGTCGGAGATGATATGGCGGGCCCGTAACGGGCGGAAAGGGATCATTTCCCTCCCAAGTCAGCACGTGAAAGGTAATCAAAGATGTTGGGGTAGTTAACATGCTCGGGTTTATATCTTTGGCCGCAAAACGAAACAAAAGCTGTAGCCGGACTTAGGTGCACTAGACGGAAATCGCTTTTTCCTTCTTCTCACATTAGAATGGCCGATCTTGTGCGGCGAGAGGCACAGCGTTCTGAAGAAAGAAGAGGAGCGAGGCAATACTTGGCTGATACAGATCTTTTCAGGGGAAATGGATGGCTTAAACCCATCCATCACACTTTTGGAGAAATACTGACCCAAGGTCCTTACTTTTATCTGCTCATGCTTGTTTATGGTCGAGAAAGCAAGTTAGGGGAAGCAAAAGGTTTTTAGAATCATCCAAAATCTCTGGGATGATTTAGAAATATGGCTTTTTTTCTCTTTCCCTATTGCTTTTACTTTCTTTTTTTTTGTGACGCAAATCTGCTGAATATTCGGTTATTTCTGGGGATGGGGTTAGGTATACACAAAAAGGGGCTAACCGAAGTGTAGGTCCAGTAGCAGGAAAATGTCTCATCCCATAACTTAGGTTGTGGGCCCATTTTACTTGGCATTTCCTGGTGAGATCTTGAACGAAGTGCTGTGAGTTGTGCCTGTGTCAGGAATTTTGGGTTTGCTGGGGTACATGTTTTAAAAATCCCCCACATTTGTGAAAGGACCATAATTCGTTTATTTCCTAACCCGACTGGTGCAAATAACAAGTGCTGCAGAGATTGGCGATACTTTCGGCCAGTACTTTTCCCCTTAAGAAATAAATGGGTTCTTTTTGTTCGTTGCCATAACTTAGATTGCAGACCAATTCTTTTTTTATTGTTTCGTTTGAGGAAATTTTGAAGGAAAAAGCAATAAGCCACAAAAGCATAACAGTTTTTTTCGTCTTTTTTTTAACTTTTAACAAAAATTCTTCCAGAAATGTCAAATCTCTATACGGGGAAAGGCTCCAATTCGTTTATTTCCAGGGTTACCCCAGCGCAATTAGGTCTTAAAGTGTTTTGGGTCCAAGAAATTGAGTTTGCAACTTCCAAGAAGGACCTGTCGAGAACTCGTAGTAACTTTTTTTCTCTCCTTAAATCTGCTTTTTTCCTCATATTGTTGAACAGAGCCAACAGAACAGCTTTCACCCTTAAAAGCTGGTCGCCTCGGGGGCTTCTTTAGGGTGTGTAATGCTTCCCGGCAGCTTTGAATAGCGTACTGTATTACAAGAACAAGTCCCCCTTCTTACCCCCCATTATAAAATAAGAGTACTGACGGGGAAATACAAGGCACTCTATTACGTCTAGCTTATGGTCGTCCAGATGGAAAATTAGGACGCGTATACGTGAAGTGTTTAAATTTGTTATTTTTTATATACTTTTTTCTGTTCATTCATTTATTGGGACGAGCCAAAGAAGTATGTTGCTAGAGCCCTGTTTTGCATTGAGTATCGTTGTTGTAAGTTGTATTTGCTTTTAGTTGGCTTGGGGTATGTTTATTTTCCGCTGCAGGCTTCTTCTTTTGATCTTTTTTGGGTGCTCGTAGCTGCAGAAAAGGAAAGAAATGGAAAGGGAAGCGCACTCTTTTTACTCATTTTCTATGAGAAAAAGGGCAAGAAAAAGAGCTAAAAGAAACCGAACTGGTTCTGTTGTTCGCTGTCGTCAATAGACATTTTCCGCGAGTGCTATATATCCCTCCTGCGCAAGTTTTTTTTTTTTTTTTTTTTTTTTAGTTTCATTGGGTGCACCCCAAGCCAAAGTTTTTTCACGTTTCACTGGAGACTCCTTGTCATCCCAGATATAATATTTTTCCGGGTTGAAGAGCCTTATAACCTGTATACCGCGCTGGAATATAAGAAATTCCTAGCTTTAGCAATAATTCTCTATATAAAATTTTTTCTTTTCTTTAAAAAAAGAAACGTATTGCATTTTCGATCCGTCGAAGATGGCGTCAGCTCTCGCCTCAAGTTACAGTCAGATGAGCTCGCGACCGTGGAGATTTAGTACAGCGGAAAAGTAAGTCGAGAATCACTAGGATCACTTGCCCCCCTTTTCTCTTCTCTTTTTTCGTTTTCTTCGTATTGAAGAGAGAAAGGGGGGATTGTATTTATACGTATTGGCTCACCATGTCACCTTCCCGGGAAAGAAATCTAACAGAGAGGAAAATTGGAGATCAGGATTCTGCTCTTGTTTCTTGCCGTTTCTCGTTCTTCTGGTGGTTCTTTCGGAGAGGGATATGAAACACCAAATAAAACCCTAAAAAGGAAAGAATGATTAGGTCTCGGCTCGATTCGGCGCGTAATATGGTGTCCCAGCAGCCCACACAGGGAACAAAATCTTGTATAACACGGCCAAAGAGAGGGTGCGAGGGGATTGGGGGGTTTTCATTAGCGGCCCGCCCACTTGAGGAAGATGGATTAGCGTGTTGTGTGTTGTGGAAGGCTAACCACACGAAAGAGACGGTTGCGGGACACAAAATAAGTTTTCAATAAAGGGTAAGGAGGAGGCTTAGACACCCTCTGAGTAGGGTACCACTGCTACCCTTCCCGATTTAATGGGTATTTTTTCTCTCTCTTTAACCCACAAACTTCCAACAGGGTCGGGGTGGTGGATTGAGGGCGTTCTCTCTCTCTCACTCGCTTTTGTTACGCTCCTTTTAATTGTGTACGGGCAATGTGTAGTACCAGCAACATAGAGGAAGAAAAGGGAATCTAAGAGGGTAAATTTATACGACATAGGCTTTTAAGGGAGAGGGTCGAGTTGGGGCATCTCCTTGGTGGAATTGGTTAGTGTTTGGTCATTGCTTTGCCCCGCAGTCACGGAGCTGCAGAAATGCCCGCAGGCCATAAAATTGTGTACTTGGCTATTGGGAAGGCGGAAACTCCTTTGCCATAATTTCCTATAGCTTAACCCCGTTCCTTTCCCGCCTCTTTTGGGGTTGTTTTTGGGGCCCAAGGAAAGCAAAAATGACGTTGGAACAGGGTTTTCGCTTTCTTTACACAGATTATATCAGCCTTCCCAGCCAATAAATTTTATTAAAGGCAAAAGAGAGAGGAAAGAAAACGTTGCGGTTTTTCATCTCTAAAACTCCGCGCCGCCATATTTTCTAACATGTATATATATGAAGGATATAACTTCCGCAATATAAAGTGCTGAAGGATGTATTAGCATGTCAGGACTTTTGCTCTGAAGCAAGCTGCAATAAAAAATGTAGAAACTAGTTTTCTGGCCAACTCCGGTAGTGGTTTGGTAAGCGAAAAAAAAGTTCTTTACTTAACAGTTAAAGTATTTCTATAGCCTGTAGGGCTGGGGAAGTTTGGGGTATGGTCAGGAGTGGCGTTTTAGCTTTGGGCTATATAACTGAATTTCTTTTCTTGAAATTCGGAGCTAAACGGATTTTTACTTTGGAGCCATAAATATAAAGATACATATAAAATGATTTCTCTGTTGTCAGCAAGAAGGTTGGCGTGGACAGGCTGTAGTGTATAGGCCTACAGTAGCCTATAGTGTAGTGACCCGCTTCCCTTGTCATTAGTTGGCCCCGCCCCTACAAGGGCTAGTCAAGAGTTAGACACGGTGCCTAGGGCTGTCAACAAACCGAGTAGAATACAGCAGTAACGTAAATCCCAAACAAGTGCACTTTTCATTAAATATCATAAGCATCAGTGATCATCCTTGGATATAAACGTCTTCATCAGTAACAACACCACAGTATAGATTCTTAATAGAGGGAAAAAAGCTCTTCGTGAAGTGTTCGGGTTTACTTGCTAATAAATCCTGGCGAAATAATCTGACAAAGTTCTCGAAACGAATTTAAAAGTATACGAAGTTCAAGTCCCGGTGCAAAAATAAAGTTACCGTCTTAATCGTCCGATTCGAGGAGTCGTGAAATCAGGGGAAATTACTGCTGCCTGTTGGTAAAACGGGGATGCGTGTTGGACCCCGCGTTGGATTCGGAAGAACTTTTTTCAGGCCTTCAGCATAATACGGGAGGGTTTAGGACATGATTGCTAAGGCTTTCGTTCGGCGTGTGCAGGGTGCGAATGGACTTTTCGCGTGACAAAACATCTTTAAGGTAGCAGATATAGTCCGAAATCAATAGCAGTTCTGTCCGTTTTCTCTATGGCATTGTGTATCCATGAAGCATTTTCCTTTCGGCTGGTTCTGTCAACGCCAACGACACAGGCGGAAGTGACGGTTGGTGTTTGATGATTCCCCAAACGGGGCTCGAGAAAGGGCCGGTACTGTTTCTGAATGACAAGCAAGCTTTCGGGGTGAGACGGATTTGCTTTTCGTTTCTTCGCCGTTTCTTTGGTTCTTCTCAAGGCGAAATGAAGCCATATAAGACGATTGATGGATGGATAGAACAGAGGCATAAAGTTTCTTGTCTATATTAGCATAATTTAATGAAGTTTGGAGTGCGTAATTAACCCACACAGACTTTCGCATGGATTCCCCAAAATGTTGCAACTAATTTATAACAGCGTCGTTATAGGCGAGTTGAAAGGGCGGAGAAGCGTAAGTGTGAATACGAGTTTCTCTTAATTGGTGCGCTCAACGGAAATCTTGCCTGCGCTGCACAGGATTCGGAATGGATAACTTATTGCCGGATCGCGTTTCCTTTCCTCCTTTAATTTTTCCAGGGATTGCTTGAAGGGGGCTGTGCAGGCTCTATGTAGGGATCATATCCTGGGTCTATGATCTTTAAAGGAAGGAATTTCAGCCGGTAGTTCTGGGCTAATACTTACGGGGTTAATTCCCTCGTCTGATTGAGATTTTCCTGCCGACCGGCTCCAACGGAAGATAAATGGTCATATATAAATCCTTATGGCTCGTAGTTGTGCCCCGCAGTTATATACCCATACCCACCCTAACCCCCCAGGTCTAGAGAAAACATGGGTAAAGGAATGGTTCCTTGCATGTGTGTTACGGCTTCGATTTTCTCCCTTTTTTCTGTTGCTCTGTCTTGGTAATTGATGTAGCTCGGCCAGCATAATGTTGTTGGTCCGGTATGAGGGGTCTTTATGAAGGCTAGGTCCATTACCGGCTAGTCGGCTAGTACTTGGCTGCAAACCACCCCTTTTAAAAGGGTGTGTAGTACGAGATCTACCGGACTCCCAGGGAAAAGGGAAATAATGGGAGGGACGGCTGGTGGGAGGAGTTTAGCATGACGTTCGACGTTCGGCTATATGATCGTTAGATTATTAATGACGTGCAGATGGTTTCGAGGGTTTTTTCTCCCCCACCAAATTTCCAACGGAAAGCGACGATAAAAAAAGAAAAGATTTTCTGGGCCAGTTTCTCAAAAGTGCATTAGTGTTGGGTATAGGAGGGTGGCAACTTGTGTACCTTATCTAAGCCTATTAAAGTTTTCGCTCAGGCTTTATAAAAAGTCAATAAACAACATGTTCATTAAGAAGTCCATTTTCAGGAAGTTTGTCGAGTGCTTTTTCCCCAGTGCAACTGTTGAGGAAACTTTTAGTTATGCTTTTGACTTTGCGGCTCTTCTCATCCCGTACTCCCTCCACCATATTCCAATTGGAAGAGCAGAAATTCGTTGGCAGGAAGGAGGGAATGAGCTTGTTGAAAGGCCAGACCACGTACACCCCAATTTTATGCCTCCATGCACGCCCTCTATCCCGAGGTCTCCCCTAGGATCGACACAACTTTCCCTGGCCGCCTGTAAAGGCAAAGCAATACTCGGAAACAAAAGGCGCGAGGAAAAGGAAGCATTCCAAAGGCAAAGAGTTGGGCCTCCATTTGTGGGCAAATCGGTGGTCCCAGACCCTCTTCTTCTGCGATAGGAATCCTGGATACGGAAACAAAAGGGAGGAAATCGCTGGCATCGCCATTTTGTTCTCTTGGCCCTTTCCTCGCTGCGCTTTGCTACTGGACAAAAGTTGATACCCTTTTGGATCTGTTCATTTTGGGAAAGAAAAGGTTCCTTAGGAGCCGGAGCTGTAACGCCCGAGGGATGGGAGGGGCTTCGGGGCGGTGCTTTTCTTTTGGCGCTTTAGGCTTGTGTCCGCTGTTAGGTCTTTTGGCGGTAAAGGTGGTAAAGTCCGTTGGGGATTTCCCCGTACTTTTTTTACTCCTTCCCCACTTCGGGGCTTCTTGTACTAGGACTGGGAGTCCCGTTTATGTGGCTGCCACCGTGTATACGGAAGACGTGTCCAAGTGGGAGTAACTTGAGATGGACATTAAATTGACATTTGAGCGAAGGGCTTCACCTTAATTGGTTTCTACTATGCCGGAGAAGCAAGCTTATTGGTATTAAGGAGGTATAGGCGTAGGGGCACTCGGTTACCTTTACCTAGCAGATATCGCCTCATTATTCGCTTTTTATTACACTCTTGGGGACGAAACAGCCACACAAATAAAAACACATACTAGACTATACGCCGAGGCAATTGCTCCTGTTTTTTTTTTTTCGTGTTGTTCCCGCCAAATGCAAGGTTGATACAGAAACCAATAAAAAGTAAATGGACTGGTAAAGGAAGCAAAGGCTTTTAGTCTGAGCGTTACAAGATTACTTTTGGCAAGCTGTCGGGGCTTTTACTCTTCTTATGGTTCCACGTGCTAGACGTGTTCTGTTGTGTGTATGTATAGGCTCATGGAAGTTAAAAAAGCTGTCGGCCTGGTCCTCAACTGCCAAACACGTCAATCTTGTCGCTTCGATTCGGGAATCAGTAACCGCGCTTTAATGACACTGGAATAGCGTTACCTCAGTTTCCGTGCTGCCAGCCTGGGAGAAAAAAATTGAAAAGGAAAAACGGATGGAAAAAGCTATTGGCTCCGAGTGTTGACGCTTGACGTCGATCATTTATTCAGTTACAGACTGCAATTTTCGAAGCTACGCAAGCAAATACGGCTATAATTTTCCCTGTTTTTTTTCCATCCGCTTTTTTGATCAATTTCTACAAGCTACGTCTTCTAGGATTTTCCTGTCCCTTTTTTGCGTGTGTGTAGGCAAGCGTGACTGGGGACTGGGAGTTGAAAGTGCGTTAATGCGTAAAACCCCTGGTGTGTGACTGTCTTTCTAGCGATTTGAAAAGTTTTCCTCCCCTGATATTTATTTTTTAGAACACGCCTCGCTCCCAAAAAATGATTTCGTAATGCTGTTTTTATTTTGTTTTGTTTTTTGCTGTCTTGTAGCTGAACATTTTTCCCCCATTCAATTCTAGTAAGTGAAAACTTGTCAATTCTTTTCGCGGGTTAAAACGTCTCTCATCCAAGGAGGAAGCCTAGGTTTAAGCGCGAAGCTTTGGAGTCGTGAAACGTAAACCATTAAAAGGTGGAATATAATCCATTATTCAAGCCACCGAAAGCGGCGGACTTTCGGATCTTTCCCACGAACAAATGAAGAAAGCGGGTCCACTCCGTGGAAGAAAATCTCCTGCTCTAAGGCACGGAATTTTCTTTCATTGCGTTCCTGCCCGTCAACACATCAAAGCCCTTCCTTTCTGTAGTTTTTATATACGGTAAATTTCTCTTCTCTTTCGTTGGGAAAAAAATACTTTGGAATACAGAAAGTTTTCGGAAGAACCCAGGCTGAGTCGCTAGGGACTGCAAGAAACTTGACTTTCTTCCTCTTTTTCTTCGTCTTTGAAATGGGGGGTAAAGGAAAGACGACTGACCTGGGAATTTTTCAATACCGTCGTACTATTACATACAGAGGAGACTCTACATGTAAAGGAGATCGCTCTGTGTTGTTGCATTGATAAGCGCATTAGGCCTAGGAAGGAGGAAGGATCTATAACTGCTTACCTCCCCCAAGATCAAAGAGTTTTCTTGATTTAATCGAGACTCCATTCCCGAACGTAAATGCTGCGTACTCAAGCATTAGCCTTTACGAAATACGTAGAATGCCCTGAAGCGGAAAGTGAGTGGGAATCGGGAGATGGTTTTTGGTACGTGGTAACTGCCGCTGAAGACCGCGGCGCTGGAGGCACATATTGGCAATAACTCGGCTCCTCAGTTGGTATACCCTACTGTAATAAGATTGGTTCTTCCGAGGAGCCTATTTGTATTTTCTTGGAGCTGCATTTGGCCTGCCAACGTGATGAGTTTGCCCAATTAGTATTTATAGATTTTTTATTTATGTTTTTGCCGCTTATATTTTCCGACTCAGCTCTTCATCATTCCAGGAACGCGTTGCTGCTTTTTTTCGTCGTGTTTGTATGCGTCGCTAGGCGTGTAAAGAGCAATTATTGCCCTTGCTAGATTTGCCAAGCTCACCCATCAAGGAATTTTTTTTTTGCTGCAAGGGTCCAATCAAGACTTTTTTCTCCGATTTGTTTACTTTCTTTGTTCAAGTTCTGGGACCTCCCAGCCAAAGATGAAGCGTTATTCGTTAACCTAATCCGATTTCTACTCGGATCTTTCCTTGTCCCTACTCGCATGTATAGGGTCCCTAGTTTAAGATCCGTGGAATTACTGTAGATACTAGGAAATAACTGTAAAACAGCTTTTTAGCCCAGGACCTGTTGGGCAATGGCAATTTCTTTCCTCCTTTCAACTAGAAATAAGTTGCGCATCTGAAAGGGTCCCGCACAGTAATATAGAAGACTGCATGGATGTGACCCGTGGGATTAAATAATTTCACGGGAAGTGGGATAGGGTTTCGTATAAAAAAGTTAGGGGGAGTTCACGTATACCACACGACCCGTTCTTCGCTTTTTTATTGCCTTATTTCTTTCCCGACAAAGCTCCACGGCCCCGAATTTGTTTCGCGGAAGTGTAGGCTATTACCAAAGGTCAATTTTGGGCGAGCTGTAGTTACCGGAATTCTGCTGGTAAAGGTCTACTTAACTGGCGTGTCGCAGATGAAAATTTCCCTTCTACTGCACCCTTGTTCGTGACAGTTTTTCGCGATATTTTGTTATAGCCTAGCAGCATATACAGTACAGAACCCAGTAATATGCAGAAGGAACTTTTCTCGGGTGGAGAGGGTGAGAGGGTGGGGCCCACCTCAACCACCCTTGTCTTTTTAACCTTCTATAGACGTCCAGTTTAGCGTCCATTGGGAAAACGGTCCAAGTCCACCCCAACCCAGGGATGGATTGTGTGAGAGAAATATCGATTTTAATTCTGCTAATGAAACCAGTGTAAGCTTTTGTCAGGGGGTTGGGAGGTATATCTTATGGCTCATTACAAGCCAGAATAGCATGCTGAGCTATACTGCTTTTCCCAGTTTTTTAGTGCGAAATATTATCGTGTAGAGTAGAGCAAAGTTTTAGAGCTTTTCTTAAGAAAAATAAAGGAAATACTGCCAGAAAAATAACGAGATTTTCTATTATTTTTTATCTTCAGAGAAATGAAAACCACTGCCTGCTTAATTTTTGCGGGTCTGTGGAGACTCGAGGCATAATCTTTTGTATAAGGCGACCAAGAAGAAAAGGAGAAAGAGGGTTTGGGTCGTAGTTTCTTGCTTCCAGAGCGCTACCCACTCGGAGCAGATTTGCATAACGACGTGGAGTTTCCGTCGCCTCGACTCTTTTTTAAACTTTTATTTCTGGTGTGTGGTGTGGCCTTTAGCTTAAGATTTGTGACTCTTTTTTCCGAAAAAAATAGAGATACCGAAAACTTAGTTGAGAGCTGTTCACACTCGAGCAGTAATACAATGGGAGCGGCCGCAGTAATTGCGGGCGGATAGAAATACTGAATCTCTATCTTTCAAGTACGGGCTGGTGCAGTGGTGCATAATTATTATGCAAATTGAACTTCATAAGCGGGTCCTGTGGGTTTTAGTAGCAGAAACAGGCTCTCCCAGTACTCTTTCCCCATCCCCGTTTTGTTTTTCCGCCCTCTTTGAGTTGTACATGACATAAAAACCCGAAGAAATGCAAAGCAAAAGCAGCGATTTGCATTGCTGGCTTTTTGGGAGAGTTAAAAGGAAAGAAATTCGCTGGATTTGAAGGCTGGGAGGGGTCTGGATTCTGCTGAACTAAGCAGAAGATAAAAAACGAAGGGAAGAAGGGAGAGGCTCAAGTAATGCGGAATTGGCACACAGCTTTCCTTTATTTACGTTTAATCTTTTCCATGTCATATCCTATCCCAAGTCTACAAACACAATAACTTTTTAGTCCGCACAACTTGTTTATAAATAATGTTATCGGTCGTAGCACGCTCGGCTGGACGTCTTTTGTCCCTGCTTCTTGGTTTCCTTTGGGGACAAAAAATACAGAAATTGCCCGAAACGAAAGTAGAAAGTACTGACTCCTGAATTTCTGCTTTTTAAAACAAACCAAATGACTTGTCCATGTCAAGGTGTTGGGCTCTTTTCAGTGATTTTTTAGAAGGTTTCAAAAGCCATCAATAAAATCTCTCTTTGGTGTTATTCATCGAACTACCTCGCATTATTTCTGACGTATTTCCGTGGAAATACTAAACCAATAAGTCAAGGTATGCAAGTGTTAAAAACTCACTATGGAAAAAGTATTATCCGGTTGGCTGCCATATAGCAAGGGGTATCAGCTCCGTTTTGCTGGAGGATTACGGTACCACTTTGGGGAAGTTGCTGCAGCACTTTGAGGGGAAAGGAGGACAGCAGGAATTGCGTCATGTAGGGAAACGTTCCTGGCTCGGGATGCTTTGAGCCATAATCACTAGCAAACTAAGGTATCAGTTTGAGCCCTTGCTAGACAAGAGGCCACTCACACAAGTTAAATAGATCTCGTAGAAATAGCCCGCAATGATACTGTACTGTACAAGAAAATGGCTCACACTGTGCGCCGTAAGTCAGTGGATAAGAGCCTGAGCGGTACTGGAAGCGATGAGACTAGTCCAAGGGAAGGTTCAGGTTTCCGTGGAGACTTGCATGCTTCCCGACTTGCGCCACGTGCGCAAAAGACGACGCAGCTTTTCCAAATCGGCCAGTCCAGTGACCAAGGACGTCGGCAGCAAACGATTTAGCACGGCCTGGTGGATGCAGCGGTGCAAATTACTGTCTTTGCGATGGACTCTTCCGTCTTGCTCGCCACGTGCTGCAGCTGGGACGCCCTGAATGGGAATAGAAAATTGGGAGCTTTCTTCGTCCTCCTCCGCTCCCTCCTGTTCTTCTCTGGCTTCTTTTTCTGCTCCGTCGAATTGTTCTTCCTGAAGTAGCAGAAATTGCGGCAAAGAATGCCGAACCTCAGAAGTTTCACGACAGCAATGGCTTCGCAATTGCTGGTTGAGAGTATCTTTAATGGCTTTTTGGGGGCCGACGAGCGGCTCCGTTGGGGTGTGGTTAACCAGTGGGGTAGTTGATGGAGTGCCGGAGGCAGAAATTACAGCGAGGGAGGATTCATCCAAATCTTGGATGACGCTGTTAGAGAATCCTAATTCGCTGGCCTCTTCCTTCCGCAATTTGTTATCATACGATGAATCAGAGTCGCTGAATGTGTGACTCGATACTCGTGCGCAGTTCTGCGCCAATTTTGTCAACGTTTCCGTCGTTGAGCCGTCTTCTGGGACAGAAAAGGGCCAAGAAGCTAGGATTGACGTTTCTGCGACGCGGACCATTGCCTCTTGTGCGATTTCTCGCTCGGTGCCGTCGAGGAGCGGAGAGCTCGAGCGCTGTTCAGGTGAAGTAACGAGTTGATCTGATATCAGCTCGGGATTTTGCGTGCTCTGTGCTGTTGGCGCTGCCAAGTCGTGCGTCTCCTTCCCGAGGGTATCTGCGTTTACTCCTTCTCCCCCGCTTGTAACCGGTGGATCAATGGCTTCGGAATCCTCTGGACTAACCGTCCCGCCATTTGCTATGTCAAGCTTTGTCACGGAAATCCTTTGCGGTGATGGCAGTGATTTCGGTTGATCTTCCAACTCGTCCTTTGCAACTTCAGGGGCGTTGATCCCAACCGAGTCCTGCCCTGTACTTTCCTTCCGGTTTGGATGATTCTCTGGGCGTATTTCTTCGTCATGGTGGCAACAATTAGTCTCTTCCGCTGGGCGGCTTGATGGAGTTGTTGCCATGCAGCGGAGGCCATTCCTTATAACTGCGCCCACGGTGGAAGATGAACGACCGCCCCTGTCCCCGAGGACGATCGCGCCCCATCCGTCTTGGTATGTTTCCGCCCCGCGACATCCGTCTTCCCGCGCTACTACCTTCATTTTATTCGCCGCCATCATATCCGCCCCAGGCAGTCCCGCGGAATTCATAGGGTGTACGCGGTTCCGTCTCGCTATCGGACGGCTTTTTACTACGGCTACAGCGCCCCGCTCCAGTTTTTTCACACTCGATTGCGTTCTTCGTTGAGCAAAGTTGCGTTTCAGGCAGCCAGGAAACGACGACCAACCCGAATAAGGCTCTTTGGTCCCTGATGCGTCTGAGAGGATGGAGCTGTCGTGGCGAGGAGGCTCGATTTCAAAATACACGGGTGCCCGAGCAAAGGAATGGTCGGACTTGGGAGATTCGGCCACCTGAGGCAGCAAGTTCCACGTGCGTCGTTTAGCGACTTGTTGCTCCAGCCAACTTGGACGAATTATGGGTGGTTCAGGCGAAAGAGAATCTGTGAGGCTTTCGGGGCGCTCCACTTGGACACACCCATTGCCATTCGAAAAAGTGGGACTGAGTGGTTCACCGTCGAAACGGACATGGAGACGGAGGGACTTGTCAGAACCACCGGCCGCCTCGGTTGTCCTGAGAATGGGCTTCCGTGGGATGACGGACGCCCGGGCTGGAAGATGAGTCAAAAGTCGTAATGGAGCGCGCAAAAAACGCTCACAGAGCTGCTTTTGTGTTTGGCGACGTTGCTCTAAGGCCTTTTCTCTCCGTAGACTCTCTTGCTGAGCCTCCAATTGCTCCCTCTGTTGTAGCAGTCTTGACATAAAAGGAGAGAAATAAAGACATAACGGATAATTGCATCATCTCTGTTTTCCTCTGGCGTTCATGCATTAAAAAGCTGTTTGGGAATACGCCCCGGGTTCGCTGCTTTAGTTAGTTTAACTACAAAGAGGTTTTTCCTTTTAATGAATTGGAAATTCACACTCAAAACCAGGTTTTAATTTGTTGTAAACTCTATTATTATTTTTAAAAGTTGTGGAGCCCAAATAATTTTGGGTTATGTTTTTAATAATAGTGAACTGTGAGCGACACAAAAAGGTAAGCCATTTTCGCTTTCCTTGATTGTGAGGAACGCTTTTATCCACTGCTTTTGTTTTGGCTCATGGAAAACGTTGATTCGTGAGAAGAACAGTCTAGTTTCAGCTATGCTATATTGTTTCTTATTGCAAAGAAAATAATGTTTGTATGGGGAAATAAATTCTTAACCTTAACTATCCCCAGCAAAGTTATGTTATATCCTGAAGAATTCAAGTATTGACCTTAAATTCAGCTATATTCAATTTCGCCTATATACCCGTTCTACTTACCGGTACTTTTCGGCACCTTGGAGGGCTAATGACCGGAAACGTTGCCCGCGTTCATAGTCCTTTCTTAAGAGTGTAGTTTGAGTCGGCAATCGACTGCCTGTACCGGTTGGGGGTGGGCTCTTGGGCCTCCTCAGTGACGCGGACCATTCCGAGGAAGAGCGATTCTTAGAAGCGTAAGTGGCGTAGAATAGACACCCTGTATTTTGAGCCGACATGGAACTGATGACAAAAAAGCTAAAGCTGATAACAAAATTTAAACTTTTCTTGGTGGCTGTTTGTTAAGTGATGAATTTTGCTAATACCTCAAATCAACGTAAGTAGAGTCCTAATTTGGAGAACTCAGTTTAGATCACTCGAAAGCACTATAGCGATACTAGACGCTTAATGAAATGCAGCAGACTGAGCGAGGGAAGAGACGATTCCACCGAGAAGATGTAGTATTTAGAGGAGAGCGGAATCAGTTGCCATGACAACTGGGTGAAGCAACATTTTGTCCCCATTAAGTTACAAGGAGGTAGATCCCCGTCCAGAAGCTCAAACACAGTCAAGACATGCGATATACGACTTCTAATGGTAGCCTAAAGCCTTATATGCTCTCTGTCCTTCTTGTGGTGGCCTGCAACCAAGAAGATTAAGCCTTCCCTATTTTTAATTATCTCCTGGATTGAGCATTTGGGTGGGCTTTCGTCCCAATGACAAACGTAGTTGCTAATTGTTTAACACATATCTTATCGGTTAAACCATGAGCGCGTAGTGAAATATGTCTCGATTTGAAGTTATGTGATGGAATTTGTCAACTATGTGTCAATTCTCCGTTTCGAACCAGAGTTCTGGTTATCTACTTGGTTATCTTGGGACAGTGAAGGACACGTTTCGGGTTCTCTTTACTTAACTTCTTTATCGGTTTTAAGTGAGTGTATGTGTGTGTGCGCGCTTATACGTGTAATGTACCTGCGTGGCATACCTAGAGCATCCCCAAGAGCAAAAGTTTTCGGAAAGCATGTCAAGGTAAACTTTGAAAGAAGGGGGGAGGGGGATTGAGGCGGTTGGTGCGGTGTGTATAGTAGTAGTATTGAGAGCGTTTTTGATTTACACAAGCTAGGGAATCTGACTTGCTAAGGTTCGCTTTTACCAGACAGTGTGTATCCAGGCAAACTTGGTCATGGAAGAGCAAGCCCGATCTCAGTTGACACCTTGTTTACCTTCTGCGACAATGTGGAATCGCAGGCAAACAGCGGCAGAACAGGAAAGTCAAAGGAAATTGACTCAGTTACGCCAACGCAAGATCTCCACCGCACTTAAAGTGAGTTTCACCCCAGACGAAAGAGAAAGCGAGTGGATTTTATTCATTGAGTTACTTTGTTTTCTTTTCGAGCTCTTTCCTCATGTTTGTGTTTTCGATCTCAAGGCAGAAAGTATTGAACGGAAACTGCAGCAGGGCCACGTCGAGGAATCGTATGTGGGCCAATTACGGAGTTTGCAAGAAGAACTTTGCCGAGTGGATCACAGTTTGCGGAAGCTGGCTCAAGATGTGGTGGAAAGGAAGAGATTGCAAGAAGTCGCCTATGAAAATCGATTCGGCACGCTGAGAAAGTTCAGTAAGTAATTTTTTGTAGTTTTAAAACTTCGCAAAATTTCGTATGGTCTCCTTTTACTTACCAGAAAGAAACGGCAAGAATAATAAAACTTTCCCTGGGGGGCCGTTTATTGCAGGAGATAAAGTTCAGACGAGACAATTGTCAGTTCCGGAGATTATTGTCACCCAATCAAGTTGTTCCGTGCCTTCGATTCCCGACTCAGTGAACCGAGAATTGGCGGCGGTGGTTTCTCCAAAGAGTAGCCGATCCAAGTGGCTGTTCAAGTGGCCCAGTTTGGCAGATATATCTTCGGGATTGCTCCGTCCCAGGAGTCGTTCTGCTTCATGCAGCAAAAGTTATGGACGTCGTCATCGGCCAAGTTGCAACTTTTCCATGTCCGACAACTGCGGCCGGGATGAAGATGAGGAAGCGGAACATTCAGATTGGGTTGTACCCTTGCCAACCCATACGACACAGCTCCAGCATGGTCTTGGCATTTTTTACACTGATGAGCCCATGTTTTATGACGACAAACAAGCTGCTGTCCTTACAGATGCGTTGCTGCTGACTCCGCAGGCCGAGCCTGGGCCAGGAAATACAGGAACTAATGGCGGCAATGGTTCCAGTGCCAGGCAGTCTCGAGACAAAGCGAGTTTTTTACAAACGGATAGAAAAGCCATCGATCCCACTGCTTTGGCTGAAATTGCGGCGTTTGAGCAACTCATTGAAAACTACTTTCACGCTAATGTCCGTCGTCGATCTTTTTCCCTCTCCGCTTAACCAACAGGAAGAGGGAAAAGGCCTTCCGCATGGTGTCCCAATATTCTTTCATTTTTCTCTCTTTTAAACTTTAGAAGAACAATCGCATTTCTTTGTTCAATGAGGGAGCTTAAACCTCTTTTGGATCCTCTTAACTTTTTCTACAGTCATAGCAGATTGTGCTGCAGAAGTCATAATTTTTCATTACATGTTTGGGGATTATACTGTCTGAATCTGAAGTGAATTCGAAAAAAATATATGATGGGGAATTTAGTGTTAGAAATCCGCTTCTTCTACCTTCTAGCGGCTTCTTTTTGAACACGTTAATAAGATTCAGGGAAGGGTGCTGGTAAAGTGCGAAACTGTAAAACCATTTCCTTTGATGGACCGGCTCGCATTTTACTTATACCCGAAATTTGTAAACCATCTGTAAACAGTAAAAATGGCGCTTGCCGGCGTTTTGGATAAAATCGTGCGGAATGCTAATAAAATTCGAAAACCTGCACCCCGGGATCCAATTCATAAAGAAGAATGTTTATTTTCCTTTGATAATCCGGTAAGTTGTGTTATTGCCTTTATTCCAGAGCTTGACCAAACAATAAACATTGTCGTAACTCTGACCTCTTGAGTTGAGTGTTGACTGTTGTTCATTTGTTTCAGGAAAGTCCCGAAGGATTGTTTGTATGCATGAACACGTTTTGGGGCTTAGGTGCAGAGCATGTAGAGCGATATTATCGCAAAACAGGCAACTCAATCTTCTTAAACATCAAACGGACCAAAACCCAAGTAAATATAGTTAATATAATTCACTACAACATCAAATCATCCCCATCACCTATTTGCCAAACTGTATTGAAACAACTCAATCACTAGGTAGTGGACGAAAAGCAAGAAGAAGGGCCAGAAAAAAAGATTACACGACTAGCTATTGGTTTGGAAGGCGGTTTCCCTAATGAAGCGGCCAAGAAATACACCTACCAAGAAGCATACCAGCTTGTCGTCTGGCCAGAGAAGACAGAAATCTCTTTACCTTGCTCTGACCTGCCCCTCAACGTTCAAGAAGCTGCGGACGCCATTCTGGCCGCAGATTCAGCTACAAAACGCCAAGAAATTGAGAGTCTCGAAACTACCTGGGATGGAGAGAAACGCGTCATTTCAAAGTACGCTGCTGACTTAAAACAGTTGGACAATAGCGTCAAAGTACCTCCTACGGGCTGGCAATGCGTTAATTGCGATAAAACCGAGAACTTGTGGTTGAATCTAACGGATGGTACCATTCTCTGCGGCAGAAAGTACTTCGATGGTACGGGCGGCAACAACCACGCGGTACAGCATTATGAGAAGACGGGTAAGGTTTTTGTTATCCTGCCTTTTCATTTGCTAAAATTTCTGTTTTCGTAGGTTACCCTTTGGCCGTTAAATTGGGTACAATTACCTCCGAAGGACAAGCTGACGTATATAGTTACGCTGAAGATGACATGGTAGAAGATCCATACTTGGAACAGCATTTACTACATTTTGGCATCAACATGGCGTACCTCAAGAAGACCGACAAATCCATGGCTGAGCTGGAGATAGATTTGAACCAGCGAATGGGTGAATGGAGCACCATTCAAGAAGCAGGGAGTGTCTTGCAGCCTGTAGGAGGTCCTGGACTGACGGGAATGGTGAATCTGGGCAATTCATGTTACCTCAATAGTGTCGTACAAGTCGTTTTCGCCATAAAAGATTTTCAGGACAAGTAAAACTTGAATTTTCCTTTCCTGACTTACGTGCAACTTGACGCTGTTTTGTTTGTAGATACGCAAAGCAAGCTGATACAATTTTCAGTCAGGTATCACAGGATCCGTCCAATGATTTCACCGCGCAGATGTACGTATGCAGTTTATGTGTGCGTTTGTTGGGTTTAATCGAAATTATTTTGTTAGGGCCAAATTAGGAACAGGCCTGCTGTCTGGACGCTACTCACACCCACCAGAAGGGGATGAGAAAGACATTGGTCCTGGGATTAAGCCAATCATGTTTAAAACGCTGATTGGGAAGGGCCACCCCGAGTTTTCTACCAAGCGACAGCAAGATGCGGCTGAATTCTTTTTCCATCTAGTGAACATGGTGGATGTAAGTCACATTTTATACCTTTCATTTCGGTTTATAATCCGTTTTGCTTCAGAGGGCGTGCCAGAAAGATGAAGGCGAGAACCCAAACATGTGCTTTAAATTCCAAGTAGAAGAGCGAGTCGTTTGTCAAAGTACCAGCAAAGTTCGGTACACTCAACGAGCAGAGTATCATCTGGCGTTGGTTTTGCCTTTGGATAAAGCCATCAATCAAGCCGAAGTAAATGCATTTGAAGTCAAGAAAGCTGAAATCGAGCAGCAAGGCGATAAACTGTAAAAGCTAATACCTTAGAAAGCTTTTTTTTTTAAAAAAAAATCTGAATTTGTGTCTGTATTTACATTTAGGAAACCGGAGGACATTGTAAGGCCCAGAATACCCTTACAAGCGTGCTTGGAAGCTTTAGCAGAACCTGAATTGCTGCAGCAGTTCTACAGCACTGCTATAAAGGCCAAAACGACAGCTTTAAAGTAAATTTGTCCATTTCAAACCAGAGTGTTGTTAAAAACCGAGTTTTTTACACTAGAACCACCCGGTTAGCCACTTTTCCCAGTATTCTCATGCTACAGCTGCGCAAGTTCACCTACGGAGCCGATTGGACGCCTGTCAAACTCGATGTGGCTATGGAAGTTCCAGATATTCTAGACATCAGTTTCTTGCGCGGTCAGGGCCCACAACCTAAGGAGGAAATGCTGCCCGAAGATGGCGGGGATGTCCCAGCTGTGCATTTTGATGATGCCATCCTCCAGTCCCTAACCGAAATGGGTTTTCCTTTGGAATCCTGCAAGAAAGCAGCGTATTTTACGGAAAATCAAGGCTTGGAAGCTGCCACCAACTGGCTCATGGAGCATATGGCTGATCCAGACTTTGAGGCCCCCTTTGTGCCCCCTGGTTTAGGTCTCCAAGGGCAGAAAACGTTGGCTAATTTCGTAGCCAACGAAGACGCGGTAGCTATGCTGGAAGCAATGGGTTTTGCGCGATCTCAGGCCGTGACAGCCTTACGGAATACGGATAATAACGTCGAAAGAGCTACAGATTGGATCTTCTCCCATCCGGATGAAATTGCTTTTGCTGAAGAGCCTGCCATTGAGAGTGTTAAAAAAGAATTCGAAGATGGAGTGGGAAGTAAGAAATTATTTTAAAATTATTGAAATTATTTTGAACATGTTCTAAGAAGTTTTTGGCCCTTTTTTAGGGTACGAACTATTTGCTTTCGTGTCTCATATGGGCAGTTCTACCCATGTGGGTCATTATGTCTGCCATATGCAAGTCGACGGCAAATGGATTATCTTTAATGATGAGAAAGTGGCGTTGTCCGAGAAACCACCAAAAGAACTGGGCTATTTGTATTTCTATAGACGATTGCCAGAGTGATTTGGGGTAGCCAACACAACGAGCTTTTAAGCAAAGAGGCAGTTTTCTTTCAAAATTCTTTTCACGTTTGGAATACAAATACGACTCATTCACTCGAAGCTTGCCATCCGACCGACGGACGCGGGTTCTGTGTGAATTGGTCAATGGATAAAGTTGAAAACGTCTGGTGCTGGGTGATTATATTGTCAATCATCCGCAATTCACTGCTTCGCTTTTCAAGTTTCTCTTCTGGCGTCCAGGATTGGTCATGTTCCAATCGGTACGTGCCCAAGTACTCGTGAGGGCTACTGGGGCCCCATTCTTGGGGAGAAATTATGGAGAGGTAGCGCTGACCAGTCGGCCGGCGATAGAGATAGTAAATACGTCCGGGAATTTTCTTTATATTGCAAGCGACGTGATGTAAATCGGCTGATTCTTTCGCTTCTTCCAATACTCTTCGGGCTTGCTCTTGCAAAAATTTTACTTGCTCGGCAATCACTTGTAGTTTATTTGAGGCAGTGGCTTTGACAAACTCATCAGCCTGTTAATCAGGGAGCGATTTTAGTGGCAATATTAACTACTCGAGATTTTACCTTCTGGATTTCCTTGGCCAACTCTATTAAGTCAAATGCGCCAGGAATATTTACCCTTTCGGAATTGACTAGTTGCATTCCCATCGTTTTTCCTTGACTGGGCTCGACCAAGGCCACGACAGACACTAACAAAGAAATTGTTTGTATTCTTGGGTAAGAACTAAGTTGGTTTACTTACTTTTAGTTTAAGAAGAGACGACGTAGACGTGTCGAAGTTCTGTTCAGCTAAAAGGACGTAGTTTGACCAGTTCAGCACTTTTATAGCTTGCTCCCAGTGCTGTTTACGTAACAACAATAATAAAGTTCACGGCTTAAAGAGTTCGCCGTTCATGAACCTAGCGATCCGCTGGTCTTACCCCTTACATTGTTCACACCCCCTAACGAACAGAAACCAGGAATTTAACGTTGAGGCATACTGGAGCGCGCACATTGGTCGCTTTTGCATCGTAAGATTCCATGAATTCTAACAAATTCACTGCCAAGCATTATGAGCCAATTCAGTAACAGTAGTTGTAAACCAACACGTTCTCGAGAAATGGTAACAACTAAGGTTCTCCGGTCAAAAATCAGCGCGATAGGTGACACCTGTTTGTCATTTCTCTCCGAGAATGCGTTGCAACTCTACGACACAATGGTGTAATTTTTTATCGGGTTTCCAACCGGAGAACCTGTTGTAAACGTTGGTTGCTAGTGCTGCTTCTGTTGACAAGTGACTGTTGAAGGTTTTTATTTCCCGCCAAGCCGCCATGTTTAATTCAGATGCGTGTCAAGCTCGCAAGGGTCCGTATGTTTACTGACGGGTTCGTATTAACTATTATCAAATTAAGTGTATTGTATTTTTATCCAAAATATTTGTGTGATTTTAATAAAGTAAGTTTGACTTAAACATTTAGTAAACAGTCGTAGATTTACAAAGTTTTCAAAAGAAAAAAACGGCTGCAAGATGAGTTCACCCTACTCCATAGGAACCCCCCAAAAGATGTCTTCTAATTTGCGTCTCTTAAGTAAATAAAAATAGTTTTTCTATTCAAGAAAGCATAATAAGTTTTGTATTTTCTTAGGTGATAGCCCTGGGAAATACTCCCAATTCCTCACTCCTAATCATCGTGTCAGTAATCCAAGCCTGCAGTTGACGTTGGGAGTCCGCACTCCTATGTTCAGGACTCCCAAAACGCCTAATTTACGAATACCGCATAATTTCTCGACCAGTCCTGGTCTAGCTTCCCCGTATTTAACGCCTACAGGAGAAAGTACCCCTTTTCTTACTCCCAGGTCACGTCAGCGGATTTCAGATCGCTACATCCCGAATCGTAGCGTTTTGGATGTCGAAACTTCTCATCACTATATGTTCAACGTTGAAAGTCCCAAATCGCCTCGTTCTCTCGGTCCTGTCCGTGTTTTACCCTTTACATTGCAATCGAATCGACAAGTGGTCCCCAGTGTCAAGTTCAGCAAGAACCGCAAGGTTCATCTCATGCCGGAGCGCATTATGGCTGCCCCCGGAGTCATCGAAGAAGGTATTTTACTATTTATAATTAACCCAAACTATTAAAGAACAGTGAATTGAAAACGTATTTCAAGCAAATTTTGATTTCCAGCGCCGCAGTGTATAGCTTGGGATCCTTCGCCCTTGATGGCCGTTTCTTTAGCTGAAGGGATCTACATATGCAATCCCGCTGACCAGTACTCTGTGCAGCATTTGAAGTCCGTGAAGAATCTGTGGTTTTATACCTGCCTGGCCTGGAATGCAGGGTTTTCACCACAATTGTTGGCCGCTAGTGATGAGCAAGTCTTAGAAATATGGGATGTCAACAAGAAACAAAGCCTTTATACGCTCCAAACGCCCAGTATTGGCAGTGTAGTATGGCAGAAGAAAATCCTCGCCTGGTAAGCTTCAAATTTGTTTATTTGCTATATTTATTTATTTATTTTCTTTTTAAAATATTTTCTTTACTACTGTCTAGTGCTGCGGGTGGCAAAGTGCACTATTTAGACCCAGTCAATTTTAATCCTATTAGCGCCTTGACCACTACCTCATCTGTCTCTGCCCTCTGCCTTAGCTCGTCAGAACATTTGTTAGTCTGTGGGCATGAAAACGGTCGGATCAGTGTTTGGGATTATCGCGCCCATAACCACGCCCTCTTGGATTTCTCAGCTCACGAAAGCCAAGTCCAAGCCTTAGCCTGGTGTCCCTTCACCAATGCATTTGCTTCGGGCTCGGGTGACCCGTCACCGTCCATCCGCCTCTGGTCCGGTTTAACTGGTCAACCGGCCGACACGGTGCATCTACGCGCCTTGGACAAGCCCACCAAAAGCATGTCTGAAGTGACAGCTCTCGTGTGGAGTGCCCAATACCAAGAACTGGCGTCTGCTCATGGCAACAGCTGCCCTGGTGTCCTCTTGTGGAATAAAAGCTTACCCGAACCTGTAGCCAAATTTGCTGGTAATTTCTAAAATTGACTTTTCGATTCACAAACTAGGTTTCAATACTACCCTGTCTGTTTTTCAGAGCATACGGAGAAAGTAGCAGGTTTGGCAGTCAATCCAGAAGGAACTACGCTGGCTTCATTGGGTGAAGATGAACTATCAATCTTGTGGAAGTGCTGGCCACCACGCAAAGCTAAGAAGAGCACCAAAACGCCTAGTTCGGTCTTGACTATGGGCTCAATTCGTTAACTGGAATTCGTTAACGTAAATACTTTATCAAATTTAAGTTTATCAAGTTTGTAACCGAATACTTCCATTAGGTGTTTCATTTTATGGAGTTTTAATCGTTTCGGGAACATACTTTGCTTCGTTCTTTAGTGGGAATTTTACTGGAATGGGGGTAAGTGTGCCTTTCTTCACTTGTCAAATTTTGCAAATATTAATTAGGACTTTAAAACTGGGCAATCCTAGCAAGTCTTCAGAATTAGGGAATCCAGATTCAGCGTTAAATTTTCACGCGTTTGAGCCAAATAGTACAACAAAAACACGCAATTTTAACACGAATAAACAAAGAATATTTAAGCGTTTCTGGGCATGTCTTCCGTTTCCTGTTCCGGTTCTTCATGCTCGGCTGCATGATTGCCTTCGCCCGACCTTCGCGTAATAATAGCTTCAGTCACCTATAAAAGACGGATTTGAGCACTTTTCTCCATTTGTCCATTAGTTTAATGATCACCTTGGTCACTTTGACACGTACGAGTGCGGTTACATCGCCTTGATCAGGATCCATACCCAAATCCCTTAAATCTTGGGTACTTGGGAACTCAGAGTCGGTCGTACTGTAACTTGAAGTCATTCCCTGCGATTCCCCGGTCGTATTCGCACTCGTTTGCGTAGATTCGTTTTGCGTCTGAGACTCATTTTGTGATTCAGGAGAAGCTTGGCGAGGGGCAGCGGCAGTACGATTTGAATTTTGACGTGTTATGCGTACTGGAGTGGGTATTTCGCGCTCGGGAGAAGGCGATCTGCGGAATTCCCTGATTGCCGAATCATCTTGCGACGTTTGCCGCATCAGTTTAGGTCTTTCCCTCGTTTTCTGCGTTTTTGGTTCTTCCTCTTTGTCCGACGCCTGGGAATTTTGCCTCGAAACCTGCGAAACTCCTTTAGCTTTATCCTTGGCAGTTCCGGTGCGCGTAAACTGAGGAGGGGCCAGGAGTGCTAGCGAGGGAGTTATGCTGTAGGATTGAGTAGCTTCTTCCCCTTTGTCATCATCATCCAGAGAGACTGGAATTTCCTTTTCTTTCCTAGCTCTCTTCTGTGACTCGGTACTGGACATTCGGATCGGCTTAGGGGGAGCTTTTGGGGCGGGGCTTAATACTTCCTTTGTTGTTCTTTCCTTCTTTTTCGCAGGTTCTTCTTCTTTCTCCTTCTCGGTAAATTCACGTGATGGTGTAGGTCTTTTTCTATGTTCTTCTTTTTCTGTTAGAATCAAACAAAAGTCGCATTACAGTATATTGATATGGACCAACTCTCGCGTTCAAGTCTCCTAACGTACCTGTGGGACGTGTTTCCTCTACCGCTTGGGTGAATACGGGACGTGGATGTATCATGGGACGGGGTGGAGCCAAAGGCCGAAGTCGTTTAGCTGGTGTATCTCCCGCTCTGTCAAAAGACCCCAATTAATGAAACGAAAAAAACATATAAATATAGAACACGTAGCATCCGGGAAGTTATATACGTGATTTTGACAGAGATTTCAACAGCATTTGGAATGCTAGGTTATTACCACAGTATGAAGGTTTTTCACAGTATGGTAACTGGGGGTATCTTCCAATGTAAAGGGATTATGAGGACTTTCTCAGTCTCAAGAGGATGTGGGGGTAACAAGGAACACAGGAGGGATGGATTCACGACTTGTTCATCCTACCCCAGAAGCAGGCATTCCAAATCTAATGAAAAGGGTTCGAAAAGGATTGGAAAAGGAGAACAAAACATGCACAAAATGGGTACTGGCGAACTTTTTCTCGGGAACTCGAAGGAGTTTGGACTGACCTAAGTGCTTACATGCATTGCGCTTGTAAACCGTCGTGACCTTTCTTTTAACTGCACTGAGAGGTTTGTGAATACAGTACCCTTCGATATTCTGGTATTTGACCTTAAATTACTCTGGGGACCGAGAAAGTCGTCTTAGTCCCTTTACATGGGAAGATACCCCAGTTACCATACTGTGAAAACTTTTACATTGTCGCTGTTACCTTGAAGACGTGTACTTAGCGACGGCCTTGGTGCCTTCGCTAACAGCGTGCTTGGCTAATTCGCCCGGAAGAAGTAATCTCACTGCTGTTTGGATCTCGCGGCTGGTCAAGGTAGATTTATCCGAGTACGTTACCAAATGAGAGGCTTCGCCTGCAATGCGCTCGAAAACGTCGTTCATGAAACTGTTCATGACTTGCATAGCTTTGGACGTGATTCCCAGCTCAGGATGGACTTGTTTCAACACGCGGTACAAATACGTCGCGAAACCAGGGCCTTCTTTCGCCTTTCGGTACTTTCGACGCTTTTCACCCGAACTAATACTAGCTTGATTATATTTTATGGCTCCTTTACCTCTTCCTTTCTCGCCAGTCGACCGTCCAGGTGCCATATTTAATATTAACCCCAACTTTTAAATGTAAACTATCCCACTTTTGCCTTTCCTTACTTTACTTTAATTGCTGAGCTTCTAACCAAGACTATTCGGCAAACCGTTCACAAACAATACTGTACCTATAAAGCCTCCCTACCTAAACGTTTCGATAACGTTGTGCGGCGCATTTCCTCGTACTGCTGGTGTGACCCGGGAAATTCATTATTGTCCCAACCATGAAAAGTTCCGCTCGCCTGAATTCAAATTTTCACTCTTGAGGCAGTTTGAACACTAACCCCGCCCTAAAAGGCCGTTTAAAAGTATAGGAAATAAGAAAAACAACTTGTGAATCAGCGTAAATGAAAACATTACGCGTGTCTTGAAATTAGAAAGTCAAAAAGTTATATTGAATGTGAAATTGTAAAAAGCGAATTGTGGGGTTGTGGAGTACGCATCCTACCGAGTTTGTATCGTAAGGCTAGGGAACTATAGTGTTGTCTGGGGCAGGCCCTTAAGGTAGGATAGTCGGCTGTAAATGAGCGAGACAGGTAGGACGGATCCGTGTGTGTTTGGGTAAATGCTCTCTAATCGTAAAGCTGCCTTCAGTTTAGTTTACTATGTGGCACTCCGTAGAACTGTATGTTTGGCGCATTTCATTGTCTTTCGGTACGTATATAGTGTATTCCAATAACGTTCGGCGCCTTGGATTTGAATAACAAATCCTGATCAACGTGTCCACTTTTTGTTTTTAACCACACCAGACTGTTTTGTGGGGTCGTAAATAGTTTTTTTTTCTTGGGAAGTCATGTCTCGTATCTGATTAATGGCTTGGACGCCCCCAAGTTGCAATAATTTAAAATCCTGGACGCTTTAAGGTTAGCTTAGTGTTTTGTTTTCTAAACCAAGGATTTAGTAGGGAATTTAAACTGCCAACAGCAAAAGGAAAGGGAAGAGAAAGTGGATAATTTAGAATGAAGGCTAGGGAAGGCTTTCCCTTGTTGTGTTACTTGTGTTATAGTGGACACGAAAGTAAAAAGAAACAAATGTATTGTCATAATTTTCATGCCCTTTTCTTTCTGTTTAGAGGTTTTATTCAGTCTTTTTTGTAGGTCAAACGCTATTGCTACGTTACGTAGCATTATAGCACCATAGAGTAACTCATCATTAGAGTTACTCTATGATTAGCACCGATCTTTGTTTTTATCAGTGCACTATGAAATTCTAACGTCGATTTTAAAGTTATAGTCACCATTTTCTTCACAGGAGAACGGTTACTGAAGAGATAAGATAAGGTGGAATTTCTTGGCGCCAAAACTTTTGTTGTAAAGAGACAAATTGGTATTTTTTTATGTAAGAGTTCTTTCAGATAAATATAAGCCTGGATAAGTAATTGATTTGATTGACTTATGATCTGATGGTCTCTTTCAAGGTTGTTTGGAGATGTGATTGGAAATTACTGCCGAAAACACGCTGCCGTACGCACAGTACAATTACGGAGGAATAGGATTGGTTTTGGGAAGATTGCCAGCGATTACGTGTTGTGATAATAACGAACTCTGAGCCATGCCTCCTCGCTGGGCTGCCAAATTGCGGATTCAGGAGGATGCGATAGCTCTCAGGACGCTGGGCGGGGCCCCCGCAGCTTCCTTAGCAGGTAAGGCGAAGTTTTCTTCGGTAGTACGAGCTTTATCCCATCCCGCGTTCACCCCCTTTTCCCCTTCTTCCCGGGAGGGACGATAAAAACAGCGCAAGCGAGAAACGTGTTTGAGATCCGAAATTTATGATGGAGGGATTTCGTTTTGCCCGCTTCCAGTCAGTTTTTCTACGTTCACAATGCGAGGCATGCGCCCTTGGTCAAGTTACGAACTCGGAGATCTAAATATGAAGCGGGGCCCTTCTGACGTCACTTTAGCTTGGCACATAGGAAACGCTTGTCTTCCGGGACTCTTGCGCGGCATGTTACACACATGTGGGGTAAGATGGTGGGCTGGGCCAGGGCACTAGTGCCTAAAATCGATCCCGGGCTCCACTCAGTCGCCCAGCAGTGCCCTTTCGTTCTTTGCCAGTTTGTTAACTTGGGCTGGTGAGAGTTAAGCAAGGATTTTTGGCGGAGACTTACCAAAGGGTTCCACGTCAATTGCTTCTTAGAAGAATCGGCAGTTTTTAACTCTTAACGTATTGCAGTTGTGACGTATTGCAATTGAGACGTTTGTGAAACGGGGGAATTTTTTATAGTGTTTTTATCGGGGAAAACCTAGAGATATCGTCGCAGGAAAGCTCTCGAAAAGGCGGGGTCGGACCTTTTCGTGACTTTGGTTATTAATTTGACTCCCATTTTGAACTTACTGCTAAAAAGAAGTATCGATAAGCTACTCGAAATACGAAGTGGGTGTAATACAAGGACCTTAAACATGCCCGTGGGGCATACCTTGCTCTGCTTCCAACGACTTGGCTTGAAAGTATGATCAGCCAGAAAAAGGACTAGGAAGAGACCACGTGCTTTTAGCTGAGCTGCTGCTGGTGGCCTTGGCTCACAAACTGTTTTCGCAATCCGCCTTTTTATTTCATAATTTTTTTTTTTATTATTTTTGCAACGCTTGGAATTTTACAGTATTTTCATTTGGGTCAAACTTTTGCATCGCAAGCCAAAAAGCGCTCGTGTGTTTGGCTGGAAAGAGCTTAAGTTGGAGTTGAAGGAAGAAACTTGGGAAAATTGCTAATCCGGATCAAAAGAAGAAGAGGAGGAGAAAAGGCAAGCAAAAAAAGGACGGTGCTTATGTCGCCCAGTGGCTGCTGGAGTAGGCGTGGCGAGAGTCAAAGAGGCAAACGCTATGCATATGAAAAGACGACTGGCAATGTCGTCGAGGAAATGGCGAAGGACCAAACGCGAATTTTGTTATCAGGTCCCGTTTTGTGTTTTTAATATTCACGAAAATTTTTGGGATTAGACTTGGTTTGTTTCTATTTTTTTCCCAAGTTCGAGATATTAATTTCGTTTCTTTCTGGAATGTTCGCAGGAGAAAAGGTGGCTTCCACGACTCCGCCTACTTTCAAGCATCCCAGTTATGTGACTTCCTCTGAAGACGAACCATTAGTATGTTTATATTTTCTTGTTGATTTTGTTTTGGAGGCTGACATTCTGGTTTTCTGGAAATTTGGCAGGAAATTTATGGCTATGAACGCAGTTTGATATGGACTTTGGTCGTATGGACAGGAATTGTTCTCACAGGGGGCGTCTTGAGGCTAATTTTCCATTGGTGGCCTGAATTGATGTTATGGAGTACGCACCGACGTTGTGCCTTGCCTGTCGCTTCGAAAATTCTTGTTGTGGTAAAAGTTTCTGGCGATATACTCTTACATTTTCATTAACTAAATCAACATATCTTACTTTCTGATTACTAGGAGCTGTTTCAGAGAAAGTACAAGCGGTATTACGTTCGCGATATCACAACGGTGACGTTGCAAGCAGCACAAAGCAAAACCCCGCCTCCTTTGATGCCAGACACGCCTGTTTCCGACCGTGGAGCGGTGGATATGGATGCTCCGCGGCATTTACTTGTTCCGACCAGCGGAGGCGCTTTTGCTGGTAAGGAAGTTTAATTTCTGTCAATTATTTTGTATAGCCTTGAAAAACTGTATTTTGTCTTTCAGAAATGGAGTCATTTCGGACGTTTACGTGCAAGAAAATGCGTTACGTGTGGGACCCAGAGTTGCTCGAGTTTCGGAAAGTACGGGGTTGGGATGTAGGCGTGGCTACTTCCCACTTTCATCAGCAAACCGGCTTGTCAGCATGGCAGCAGTGGTCTAGGTAAAAATTAAAAAGGAATTGTAAAGTCTTTTTCATGGAAAAAAATAAACCCAATTTGGTCGTTTTCTCGACAGGAGAGTGATTTATGGCTCTAACTTGATCATCGTTCCTGTGAAATCCATTATGCAGTTGTTGCTGCTGGAAGTCCTCAACCCGTTTTACATCTTCCAAGTCTTCTCAGTTATCCTTTGGTTCAATATCGAGTACTATTATTACGCGGGGGTTATCGTGTTTATGTCAGCCTCTGGAGTCATTTCATCCATCATCCAAACACGTCGAGTAAGTCTATTGATCTTAATATTCACTTAACCTTAATTTTCTCGTTCATTTCTGACTCATAGAATCAGCACAAATTGCGCAGCACAGTGCATGGCTCAGATGTCATGACCATTTCCAGAGGCGGGGGAGTCCAAGAAGCCATTAGCACAACAGAATTGGTCCCCGGTGACGTGTTAGTACTTCCCCCAAAAGGCTGCGTGCTGCATTGTGACGCTGTGCTTTTATCAGGCAATTGCATTGTCAACGAGGCTATGCTAACGGGTGAAAGTGTCCCAGTTACCAAAACGCCGCTGCCGAACCGGCCTGATCTGTGCTATGACGTCAAAGAACATTCACGTCACACTCTATTCTGTGGCACGCAAGTGGTCCAGACACGCTACTACGGCAACGATATGGTAGAACACCCAATTCTTTACCAAAAAGAGACGTTCCTTTTAAGGCTCTTGTATTCATCCATGCTGTTTTGATAG
Source organism: Lepidurus couesii (assembly GCA_022832235.1). NCBI lineage: Eukaryota > Metazoa > Arthropoda > Branchiopoda > Notostraca > Triopsidae > Lepidurus > Lepidurus couesii. Next base: position 64,023 of record JAGJRP010000126.1, read on the forward strand.
GTTTTAGCCGTGGTGGTGCGTACTGGATTTATGACTGCCAAAGGAGGACTCGTAGCCTCCATTATGTACCCTCCGCCTGTCGATTTCCGCTTTGAGCGCGATTCCTATCGTTTTGTCGGCGCTTTAGCCTCAATCGCATCCATGGGTCTGGTCTATACTATGGTGGTGCAACTGGTGAATGGTGAAACGGGGAAAAATGTGGCCTTACATTCCATGGATCTCGTTACCATTGCTGTCCCGCCTGCCTTGCCCGCCGCAATGACCATGGGCATTATGTTGGCGCAAGCACGGCTCAAAAAGCTCCAGATTTATTGCATTAGCCCGAGAACCATCAACGTATCAGGCTCCATCAACTGCGTCTGTTTTGACAAAGTATTCAACAAAGTTCCGACTTACAACTTTTTTTACATCGACAAGAAACAAGACTTTTTTGTTTAAGCCAGACAGGGACATTGACAGAAGATGGATTGGATATGTGGGGCGTGGTCCCTGTCAAGGACAAACGATGTTTGCCGCCGTTCAGAGACCCCCAGAAACTCTCGAGCTTAAAACTACCAGGCGAAGGAAAAGTCTCGCGTTTGGCCATGGCTATGGCTACTTGCCATTCCTTGACGCTGATTGACGACAAGCTCAGTGGAGACCCTTTGGACCAGAAAGTATTTAGCACGCTTTTTACCTGATATATTAACAAACAGATGAATATTAGATGTTTGAGAGCACGGGGTGGTTCTTGGAGGAGCCTTCCATGGAAGATAACTCCAAATACGATATGGTAGCGCCCACAGTGGTCAAGTTCCGTACAACTGCTGACTGTTTCCATGACTCTGAACCTGAGTTGGAAGAAATGGACTCAGACAGTAATCCGGTGGATGTGACGGTGGGTATTATACGCCAGTTTCCGTTTACTTCGGCTTTGCAGCGCATGTCAGTCATATGCAAACAAGCGGGACAGACGCACTACGATTTCTTTGCAAAAGGATCACCGGAAATGATTACTTCGCTAGCGGATTCGTCTTCCGTTCCGGATAACTTCTTTCACGTGCTGCAGCAGTACACGCAGCAAGGGTATCGCGTCATTGCTTTGGCGTACCGCTCCCTGGAGTTTTCCTCGTTTTTGAAATTGCAGCGAGCACAGAGAGAAGAATTGGAAAGAGACTTGCAGTTGTTGGGTTTGGTAATTCTAGAGAATCGGCTCAAAGAAGACACGCCTGGCGTGATCGGACAGCTTATGGACGCCAAAGTGCGATGTATTATGGTCACTGGCGACAATTTGCTAACTGCCATTAGTGTGGCCAGGGACTGTGGAATGGTGGGGGCCGACCATCAGGTGGTTTTGCTGCAGAGTGAACAAATTGGAGACACGCCGACTTTATCATACACGTTAGCTGAGCAGCCGCATTTACCGGTAGGTTCTTCCGTTTAGACAAGAAGACGTTTTTAGTAGTTCTGTGGAGTATTGAAAGCTTACTTTTTTGTACAGACGGGGGGTGAAGAAAAAGGAGGTACAACGGCACAAGTTTATTTGGATGTAGAGTCCGCATCACACAAAGATATGGGATTCCATTTGGCCGTTACGGGGAAGACATGGGCGGTGCTCAGAGAGTATTTTCCGGAGCTATTACCGCGGGTTGTGGTTAAAGGCACGGTTTTCGCCAGGATGACTCCAGATCAGAAGCAACAACTGGTCCAAGAACTCCAACAACTTACGTATTCTGTTGGTAAGCATTTTTTTTTTACATTATCACGTACAGCAGATGCCTCTTACTGTGATCACTTGTTATTAGAATCAGCCGCTTTATGAAATCAAATTTTAAAGGTACGATTTAATGTGATAACATTCGAAGCATTTTAACCGGTTATTAGCATCACACTTTCGGATATTAAAATCAATTTCAAAAGAATCTTCACGTGTACAGTAAGGAAACTACGGTAGTGATTGGGCTTCGTATATTGACCAGTGACATTGCTTTTACGTTGTTTTGACCAATCCTGTCATTTCCAGCTTACTACTACGCTTGGAGGGAAAACCCTTAAACTCCCCAGCCAAATAAAGGAGCAGGTTATTCAATTGAATGACCAGTTCCTTTAATTGACTGGGAAAATTAGAAGGGATATCGTGTTGAGAACTAAGTGTAGGAGTCGGCTTCAAAGGCGCTGTTTTAGTTATGGTTTAGACGTGTGGTCAGAGCTGCAACTCGCTCTTTTTTTGCGAGCGCGCTCACGCTCGCGCTCTTTGCTGATTTTTGCGAGCGCGCTCACTCTTTCGCTCACAATTTAAACAAAGGAGCGCGCTCCCGCTTGCGCTCTTTCAATACTGCAATCTATTGAGTGAAAGTGCAAACTATTATAAAGCGAATCTGCGTCTTAGTGTAGCAAAACTTATAAATGTCATGTTATAATAATAATAAAATGATAAGCAATTATTACTTGCACAGTTAACATGTTTACACGCTAACACGAGGAAACGACCAAGCGACGCATCGTTATTTTGGTTACATGTTTTACATGTTCAATACTAGATGGCGCCACTGTACGAGCACACGCGCTCAGTGCTTTTCGAGCGCGCTCACATCCGAAAAAAATTGAAAACGAGCGCGCTCGCGACATTGCGAGCGCGCTCGTTGCAGCTCTGCGTGTGGGTATATAAAAATGGGGACGAACAAGAAAAGAGTTGATTTAGATGTAAAAGAGAAGTTGAGGCTCATTGAAACTTATGACAAATGAAATGTAAAAGATTTGCCACAAAGGAAAGTGAACTGAAACATTGAAACAAACAAAAAAACATTGGCAAACATTGGCAATTCCTCAGTCATTTCTTTCAAATTGCTGAAAAATCGTTACGAAATAAACATTAGTGGTATAGTGAATCTAGAAGAAGGAAACATTTGAAAGTGTCAATCGGTTATTAGATTCTCCGCTTAATAGAATCAGTATTCACTTGACAAACATGATCCCAATTTACATATCTACCGTATTAAACTATCCTTGATACCATGTAAATTATTGTAGGCATGTGTGGGGACGGAGCGAATGATTGCGGTGCGTTGAAAGCGGCCCATGCTGGAATCTCGTTATCCGAAACAGAAGCTTCGGTAGCTTCTCCTTTCACTTCGCGGGAACCGACCATCGCCTGCGTCCCCCAGCTGATTCGCCAAGGCCGGGCTGCTTTGGTGACCTCGTTTGGCATCTTTAAGTATATGGCCGCCTACTCGCTGACGCAGTTCATATCGGTCATGATTCTGTACGACATTGGCACGAATCTGACAGATTTTGAGTTCCTCTACATTGACCTCTTCCTCATCACCATTTTCGCCTTTGTCATGGGCCGCAATGAACCTCATCCCGGCCCCTTAGTGCCCCAACCTCCTATGACGTCACTCGTCGCCCTTCCGCCCTTGCTTTCCTTGTTGCTCCAACTCATCCTGGTAGCCCTGGCCCAAGTAATCAGCCTCGTCGCGCTGCAGAATCAGTCGTGGTACGTTCCGTACAACACCACCGGCAAACACTTCTTAGAACCGCCCCTCGCCTGCCAGGAAAACTATGCCATCTTCTCTGCCTCCATGTTCCAGTACATTGTGCTAGCGGTGGCCTTCTCCAAAGGTTTTCCGTACAGAAAACCCTTGTACACCAATCTCGTATTCCTCGGCTCCATCATTGTGATGACGGTGATATCAGCGGTGGTGGTTTTGACTCCACCCCCCTTCGCTGTCTCTCAGTTGGAGTTGGAAGTACCAGAGAGTATGGAATTCCGCGTAATGCTGGTTGGAATAAGCGCAGTTTACGCCGTGTTAGCCTTCTTTTGCGAGGCATTCGTCACCGATCGGTGGCTCTTCCGTTTCCTGAATTCGACTTGGTACCTGAGTAAACGACCACCAAAAGACAAGTACTTAGAAGTGGAAAAGCAAATCGTGGCTTCCAATTGGCCGCCCTTAAATAATGAGCATCTAGCGGCGGAAGAACGCAATGTACGATGGGAGAAGGAAGGAGGATTGCTGACTGGAAGCATTACTTTGGATCCTGCCCAATTGGATGGGAAATAGAAACGAACCTTTTTTCTAGTTTTTTTAAAGACAAGTAAAATACATTAAATATTAAGCTTTTTAAGGACAGGTTTACTAACAACCTGTTACTTTTACTATAGGTGGAGGGAAATTGCCATAATTAAATAAGGGTGGCTTGGGGAACGAGATACAGTGGGCAAACTGAAAAAGCCTTGGGCTATGCATATCCTACATCTTAGCAAAAATGAAGACTTGATTTTTATTTGAAAAGGTTTTGTTCCTATAATCCGGTTCCGGTATGGTATTTATTGGCGAGAGTCAAGTGAAAAACGCTATAAATAGAGCTGGTGCTTTTTTACGTTCTTGTAACTGGGGTATTACTATAACTAAAGTTCAGGAAGCCCAAATCCAATCCTCATCAGATATATGTATGTAGGCTTGGAGTACTGTACTTTGAAAAATACGCTAGTAATCTTAACCGGTTGTTTCTTATTTGGAAGTTTTTTTTTTACTATCTTATCCCAAAGCGAGTTATAATTGGAAGTTATAATAACACTGAAATATCTTTCACAAAGAACCCGAAGAAGATTCGAAGTTGGCGCTTGTTTACCTCAAGCCAATCCGAGTACAGCTCATCAAGGTCAAGAGAAGTAGTCCAACATGGACGCATAATGTTTTGAAAAGGGGGACGGAATTTCCTGTCACTGGTGAACGGAAACACCCTCGTAATCTTTGTTTTGCATAATCAAATGTATCCGTGTAAACTATTTTGTAGACTGTTGACGTTGGTGAGTGAGTAACTGGCTGCAGTTATTACAAATTGGCTTGCAAAATGGCTGAGAGTGATCAAGGCCTTGAGTGGCTGCATCAACTTTTACACGATGTTCAACTGGAACAGTTTTTTGTGCGAATCAGGGACGAATTACAAGTACTGTTTGTTCCTATGGAAATTTCGTATTTAATTTTCGATAGGTTTAATTAACGATATGTTATAGATGACACGTTTGTCACATTTCGACTATGTCACGACAGAAGACCTTGAAAAGATTGGAATGGCCCGGCCAGGAGCTAGAAGATTGTTGGACAGTGCTAAAAAATTACGAGGAACAGTTCGAAGAAAGCAGTTACTCCAAAAAATCAGCTTAAGCAAGCCACAATCATCCAACAAAAAAGAAAATGACTCGTTTAGCATAGAACAAGGCCTAACCTGCTTAATTCGCGAATCGGTATAAGTCTGCGAAGCTTCGTTCATCATTAGTTATGTTAATTCTCTTAATTGCTGTACATGTAGGATATTATCGTAACTGGGAAACTGGGAGATGGCTCTTTTGGAGTAGTGCAGAAAGGAGAATGGACCACTTCCTCAGGTCAGATTCTGTCAGTGGCCGTCAAAGTGTTGAAACAAGATTCCTTAAATTTACCGGGCGTTTTTGAAGATTTTATTAAAGAAGTTCAATCCATGCACACCTTGAATCATCACAACCTTATCAGGTATATACATATTTACCCAACAAAATTAAACGATTTCATCAGCTCAAGATAATTGTTACGCTTAGATTGTACGGGGTGGTTTTGTCCCAACCGTTGATGATGATCACAGAATTAGCCCCACTGGGCAGTTTACTGGACTTCTTACGTAAAGAGTGTGGTCACACTCCCATTACAGGTACAATTTTACTTGGCCGTCTTCATATTCATGCTAATAGCTTTTTTTCTCGTCAGCTTTATGTGATTATGCTTTGCAAGTATCCAGTGGTATGGCTTACTTGGAATCTCGACGCTTTATCCATCGTGACTTGGCTTGTAGAAATGTGCTTTTGGCTTCTCGGAACAAAGTAAGTCGCTTTTTGTGGTTGCGTTTATTTATTTTAGCTTTATTTATGTTTTTTTCTTCCTTGGTGTCCTTTTTTTTAGGTGAAAATTGGTGATTTCGGTTTAATGTGTCAGTTACCTGATTTTGAAGATTGCTACGTCATGAGAGAACAAAAACGAGTACCCTTTCCATGGTGTGCTCCTGAGAGTCTGAAAGCTCGCCAGTTTAGCCACGCATCAGGTACAGATGTCGTAGGAAGATGTTTTTTATATCTCTTGATTTTGCAGCGTCCTTATCGAGACTATGTTTTCGTCTGTTCACTTTTGAACGCTTCCTATCTTTCAGATGCTTGGATGTTTGGAGTTACGTTATGGGAGATGTTTACCTTTGGCGGAGAGCCATGGCTTTCTTTAAACGGGCCAGAAATTCTTCAGCGGATCGACAAAAACGACGAGCGTTTGCCCCATCCCGACGCTTGCCCCAATCAGATTTACCAGCTCATGCTCCAGGTATAACAAAATTCATCCGAGTGTTTATTGAATTGGCTTCTATTTATTGTGTTTGAAACGCTGTTGTAGTGTTGGTCGAAGAACCCCAGCGACCGACCGACTTTTGCTGCCTTAAAAGCGTTTCTGTCTGAAACGATGCCACCCGTGTTGAGAGCCCTACGTAAATTTGAAGAAAGCAACAGACTGGCAGTGGAAGTGGACGATTTGTTGTTTGTTATTGAGGGACGGCCGGACCATTACTGGTGGAAAGCACAGAATGGACGCAGCTTCGAGATTGGCACCTTCCCAAGGAACATCGCCGATCCCATGCGAAGGAAAACAGGAGATGATATAAGCAAACCCTTACGCAACTCTTTCATCCACACCGGTGAGTAATTTTTTTTTTAATAATTCAACACAACTCTTGAATTTCTGAAATTTAATCTAGGTCATGGGTCACCTACGGGTCAGTCGTGGGGCAGTCCGGCGCTTATTGATGAAATGTATTTGCGGAATCCCTTGGAGCCGCCCGATATTTTGGGTTTTCCAGATCCCTGCTCGGACTCGGACACGAGAATCACCAATCTGCGTCTTGGCAAACGTAAGAATTTCCAATATAGAAATAATATAAGGTACAATAATAACATAATGTATAATAATAATATAATGTAGTGCATAAATAAAAGAATAATAATAATATAATGTCTATAAATAAAATAATTAAATGTTCGTTGTTAGGGCCCAGACAGTTTAACTACGCAAAATTCACGAACGAAATCCAGGAGCAGAAAACCCCACCTTCACGTCCACCTTTACCGCAGATTGGAAGACCCTGTGATTCCCCGATACTCATCGATCTCAACCCTCCTCCCTATCCCTCTCCACCACCGCCACCGTATGGGGGGATGAACCGAGCCATCAACATCTTAGACGAGCCGGTTCCAAACGCAGAACCAGAAATGGAGTCCGTGTACGCCAATTACCCCACTTCGGATGTGGCGTCGACAACATCGCCCATGCCGTTGTACAGTGAAGTCCCTTGGGAGTCATCACAGCCTCTGGACACGTACTCAAATCTGCCTTTTCGCTACGCGACGACCTGTCCACCGGATTTCAGGGCGTCTAGGGACAGTCTCACACGTATGCTGACGTCAGTGCCAGAGTCTCTGACCCCTTTCACCGTGTACAACTACCCTTTATCCACGCACAGCTTATACGACCACCCAGAAGGGGAGGAGCAGCCAGACGGGTTCAGCCAGCACCACTATCGAGACCATGAAGAGCACATTCCTTTGCCTGCCAATCCTTTCAATGATTCGCCCCCTGAAGCAGACCCCTTCGTCATCCCCGATTATTTGAATGAACCCGAATCTATGAGCAACACGAACTTGAGTTCGCCACAGCCACCAGTGAAGGATACCCCTGCGGAACTACCCGAAGCTTTGCGCGCAAAACGAGATGAAGCGTTTGGATGGTTAAACGATGCATTGAATCAAATGACGGTAACGAAACGGAACGCGAACTTTCAGCTTGAATTAGAAAAGATTGTAGCGAAACAAAATCCCCGTGATGCACACCTGAGTGATACTTTAATGACTGGCGACTCGAGTCCCAGCAAGAATTTTCATGTCAACACAGCCTCGGCATCGTCAACTTCTTCGTCGTCGGGCTTTGAAGACGATTTTGTGGTCACAAACCAACCGAGTACCTATGCCAGTTCGAACCAAGCTTGTAACGTTATATGGAACCCCATCACCGCCCCTTTCAATTCTTCGCAGCATGCCACGGCCCCCCAAATGGCCCATGTCCGTCCCTTTGTTGTTCACCAGACTGCGCCTTCTCCGCCACAGCCACAGGTATTTTTTATTTATTCTTATTTATTAAGACTCCCGTATAGCTTAGCTGGGTATAGGCGGTTAGCGTGGGGAATTTCGTAACAACTTTTGGAGAAAACCAGAGCATTTAATGAAAAAATTCTTTGACAGTAATCTTGAGCTTGCTAACAGGTAGTGCACAACCAATGCATTTTTTTCCAGTGAGTAATAAATTAGCAATATACAAATGAAGTGTGCAACTATGAGGAATACGTTGCCTAAAACTATGTCCTTTGATTGTGCACTATAGCTGCTAATAAAAGAAAACTTTTGTTTTAGTTTGCTTTCAAATCTGACAAGTCGTTTTTGAGAAATCTTAGCCGCGTTCGTTTTGCACCTTCGCAGGTAGACTTTTAAGTCGGCTTAAACTTTCGTCAAAACGAACGCGACTCTTATTCCGAAAGTTTGACGACTTGATTTTGTGACATGCTGCTACAGCAAACTGTGGGGGCAAATTGTACTTTTCAGAAGCAAAACAAGCCTAGAAACTTTCCAGCAATTAGCTGTATATTTCTTTTCTTACTTTCTTACGCAAGGCTTTCGCAAGACATTAACAAACATCATTGCCGTCTGCTACTCTTTCCCGTGAATATTTTAAACAAAAAATTTGAAACGACGTAGGCTTTCGCCTGTTATGATTTTTTGTATTCTTTGGTTCTCTATTTATTCATACCATTCAGTTTAGTAATTCTTACCCACTATATAAATGTCTTTTTAATGGTATTTAGTTTATTTTTCTGATCCAATTTAGAGTTGTATTTTTTTAAATCATGGATACATTTATGAATGAATTACAGAGGTTTAATCTTTACTCTTGTTTGTATTTACAATTTCCAAAGGTATTAAAGCCTTCCAATGTCGTTGACGAGCTAAAACTGAAGGCAGGATGGGCGTCAGAATCCGATTGTCGCCAAGCATTGGCGTTGTACCAAGGCAATGCCCCGGCCGCTTTACAATATTTACAAATCGAGCGTCTCTACAGGTAAATATCTATTTTGGCATCTTTTTCCCCCTCACACGCCTTTGTGGTTGTGTCCTCGGAGAGATGGGATGTGTCAATGCGGAAGAAAGGGAAGCTTTCGACAAGAAAACAACCCAAATGATCAGAGACGGGCGAGAGAGTAACTTTACATAGTATGTGTTTGTTGTCACTAATTTTATTTTTGGTTCTCTCTGTTTCTTTTCTTCTCTTCCCTCGCAGGCTCGGTCTGGCACCAAAGAATGCGTGTGAAGCCGCTTTACATGAAACGCAGTGGGATATGGATGCGGCCGCCATGCGTTTATTGGAACGTGCGTGAATAGCTGCATGTTCTCCGTTGAGGAGGAACGAATTTCACAATGCCAACTTTAGATACTCGCTTTTCTGTCACACTTCACACCTCTCGTCATCACAGCTACTTGCAAACTATTTGTCTCTACGCAAACCTAGAATCTCTCGTCGTATGTTCCCTTCTTTATCCTGTACTGGATGGAAGCCTCCGGAGATTTCATTATATATTATACTGCCGCAATTTTTCGTGCGAAACTTAAAAAACTGAAGCTTGTTAAAACGCAAGTTATTTTCGTGGCGTAAACATCCGGAAAGTTTCGGTCGCCACTTTCTTAATCGCTTTCCCGAAGCTTGGATTTCCTATCAGGGCTTCTCTTGTTTGTCGGCGTATTGGACGAACAGATGGAACGTCATTTTGCAGGTGGACAACAAGACGATGATTATAACGCCGGCTAAAACAATAGCTTTGATAATATGGAACTCGTGTAGGCGCTGCATATGCACTGTCCATTCGCTGTCTCCGTTTTCGTCGTCTAGAAACACTTCGTAATTGCCAGTGCAGTTTTCAACACTGCTGTCATTTAAGCTCGTCACATTGTTGAAACTGTCCCAACACAAAATCCAGTCCAAAGTGCCATTTACCGCCTGGGTAGTCCGGTTAACTGGAGCCATTTCTATTTATTATTATTTTTATAACTGTTTTAGTCAAATTAATCTGGATTTTAAAATTTTCTCGTCGACTTCTTCTTTCTACCAGTGAGTGATGACTGTGAAGAGGTCTTGGAGCAGAACGCGGAACTCCTCTGACCTGGAAAGTGCACGCCTGCGCAACAAATCTTACATTTTAACGTATTTTGCATGTATTTCGTCTGCCTGACTGGTGAGTGTGAGATCAAAGACTAGCGTGTTTCTCCTCACGTTCCGGGGAAAGGGGGACGATAGTAAAATCAACAAGTATTAATAATAATAATAGTAATAAGGCCCAAACGTGAATCCCCCCCCCCTTTTTTTTGCTTCATGGCATCTGTGTTTCGTTGGCGAAAACAGTGCTTTCGTCCAGATTGGCTTTCGTAAACCATTGGTTGGAGGACCAGGACAAGTAGTGACTTTCGTTGAAGTCGTAGGCTAAGCCTAGGGAGACAGCGAGGGGAGCTTCATCGTTTTTGTGGCAGCGGGAGTAGCGGTACCGCGGTCGTTTGTCGAATTCGCAGCCCGAGTTTTGAGCTCCTAACGGGCTGAGGCAATTGGGAGTCAGGACGCATTGGAGCCAGGGTTTCATGACATTCGTGTGGATGCGAGCTGTGTTGAAGAGCAGTAGTGGGCCGTCTTCTAGAGTAAGCATGGTAAGGAAGAAGAAATTTTCAGGTTCGGTACTGAAATAAGGGAACATTTTAGGATGCGTTAGGGCAGTAGTGGGGTGCTCTGATGGCCAAGCTAGAACGTGGCTGGTGTTTTGAGCCTTGCGTTCCCAGTCCAACAAGACATCATTGCTAGTCAGCCGCAGCGTTAGAGGAAGCCACAAAGCAGCACCGACTTTGTTTAAGGCGTCCTTGTTAAGGTAGCAAGAAAGGAAGGTTAGTTTTGGATAGTTGTGAGTACCTTTTAACAGACATCTTAACTGCTTACTTGGATTAGGATGGGACGATAGGCTAAACTGTCAAACTCGGACACGTGTGGAGGAAATGTACTCCAATCTATGTCACATACGGAGCAGAGCGAAGTATTGCACTGCTCCTCGACCTCAAACACAAGTTTTATTTAGTTTTAATAGAACATGGGGAGATCTGTATTACGATATGACGGTCATAGCTCCCTAATCCAATTGGGTAGAGGAAAACGTTGCGCCCAGGCAAGAATGTTAGGATGTTCTTGAGAAAAGCGGTGGTGTAAGCAACTTGGGCTGTGGTTACCTGGAAACAAAAGGTACTTTGTTTAGCTACCGCCGTTTGTATGAATGTATAATGGTGAATTTATATTTACAGCAGATACAATGATGGGGGATGTGACGTTAGTCCATGTGTGCGCAGGGTACAGTATAGGACTCGTGAAAAAGCCTAGTAACTCGAACATTTCTTTGTTATCTTCAAATTTGGGTCTTTTCTCCTCTTTGACCATAAGGTTGTGCTGTCACATAGAAGAGGGAAGTTAAAAGCTGTAGTGATCTGGAGACGGTTAGAGTGCTGCTTTACCTTGAGAGCCTTGAGATTGGTAATTTGTTTGTGGGTTTCTGTAACGAGTGAATGAATTGACGCGGGTTCATTGTATTCTACTACAATACAGATTACCACCAGACCAGCCAAAAAACCCATTGTTAAGGCCATCATGGATCTTGTGCGCATTTTAAGGATGGCAAGGCAAATTTGTCGAGATAAAGCCGACATTAGAATTATACCTAAATACTTGCTCAACGGTCTAACTAGAGTGTTGTTTGCATTGTTTGTTTACTTAGAAACTAGGGCCCAGTGTTGCCAGGTTTCTTATAGCGCGTTCCACTTGCTGCACTGGAGCAATATTTTTTGCCCTCAGAGCATATAACAACCAATCATAGAGCATATAATATGCTCTGAGGGCAAAAAATATTGCTCCAGTGCAGCAAGTGGAACGCGCTATNGAGCATATAACAACCAATCATAGAGCATATAATATGCTCTGAGGGCAAAAAATATTGCTCCAGTGCAGCAAGTGGAACGCGCTATTAAATTAGCTCACAAAAAGCACTCCTAAAGTCGCCAAAGCATTTTGTTGTAGTGTCTTCAAGACATAATTACTGGACGCGACTGACAGTTACGTTTCTGCTCCCGCTAGCGACCATAATTTGTCTTGAAAACTTGTATTGTAACTGTGAGCTAATAATAAAAATACTTTAAAGCAAACATATGGCCAGTTAATTATTTTTTAACGATTTCAACTCTTAAACGAAAACTAAGTAGGGATGTATTCCTATACCCATATTCGGTATTGTGAAGCTTCGGCATCACGAGCTCGAATATCGGGGATTGGAATACGAGCAGGGATTTGGGAACAGGGGAAGGGGCGAGGTTCTCAATTTTTGACGATTTTTCAAGAGACCTTTATGAAGGATTTAAAATGTTAATAAATCGAACAATAGATGGAACACTATCAACATAAACGTAGACCAGCTTACTTCATATGTTGCATTTATAGAAGTTTCAACGCCCTTTATATAAAAGCGTATGACCGAGTGGATAAGACGCAAGCCTGGGGATCGGAAGGTCGCAGGTTCGAATCCCGGTCGAGGCACTTTATTTCGTCGAAAAAACGAAATATGGCTCCCTTTCTCTATACCTAATGCCTTCCAGGCAAGGTTCCTATTCCTATATTCGAAATTGTGATGCTTCGGCATTACGAGCTCGAATATCAGGAATTGGAAACCGAGCTGGGAACAGGGGAAGGGGCGAGGCTTTCAATTTTTGACGATTTTTCAAGGGGGTACCCCTTGATATAACATTATTCCTTATGGAGAAAAGCCCTGAAAAACTTTTCCCAGCTCGAAAAGGAGCCACGCCCCCTTTTTGGCCGAATCCACCAATAGGATTCTTCCTTTTTGAAGAGGCCACACCCCTTTTAGCGGATTTTTTGAAAAATCACGCAAATCTTTTTCCAAATTTTCGCTTTTATTAACAAAATTGCAAATTTTGATACAAAAATGATGACATTTTTGGAAACTAGATATTATGGCGTACAACAAATAAGTAAATAAAGGATTCGGGGGGGGGGGGTGGCAAAAGGTCTAATTTGGAGCTAAGAAATGACAAATGCAATCTAAACTTTGGAGCTAAGAAATGACACAGAACAAAAATTAAAACAGATTTGGAAAACCGAGCGCTAGTGCCTTTTTGGGAGGGACACATCTTACAAGAAAGAAAAAGTGGGAAAACATGCGTTACAATTCTACTAGATTCTAAAAACTTTTAAAATAATATAGAAACTCAAGCTCAGCAGCTGTCATGCTGAACCCTGGGGCCCTTCTAATTTGCCAGTCTTGCCTTGAAGTAAAACAGCCACAGATGGAAGGGTTAAAACTTGAAATGTAAACAAAAATTCTAAATAACCAATAGTTAGATTTCTTAAATAATTAATGAAAGATTACCTTGAAGCCTGATTTGCATAAAACTGCATATAACCACCAGATTCCAGTCCAGAAGATTCACTCGTACGTGAAAGCAGCAAGGAATCTTACTAGTGCCCTTCAATAGTCTTCTACTCTTTCTGTATTCCCAACCAGAAAGCCACGAATTTTAAACAGCACCTAAGGAAAATAATTAGGTCTGAATTCAATTTCCTTTAAGCACATGGCAGAATACATTACCAAGAGATCGATGCGGTCACAGATTTGGCACAAGTTCTTCCAGCATTAAAACTGGAGAATCCAATAAGTATAATCTTGATCGCGGTATGAATTTTGGCAGTAGACGCAAGGACAACTTGACAGAAGAACTTTGTGAGGTTGGATTTCTTTCCGAAACAAAATGGCTGGCATAATCTAATTCCGTCGTCCACGCAAAGTGGCGGCAAGTGCCTATACAGAGGACCATGGCAATATTAGCAACGGGCTACGTGATTGAGACTGCGTTTGGTAGTTTATTATTCTGTGTTCTCGCATTTTCTAAAGCGTGACCTGGGAAAAGTGAAAAATCTTAAAATTGAAACTTGAAGAAAACTCAACAATCCAAACTACATGTAAATCTGCTTCTTACTTTCCTTTGGAGTGATCTTGTAAATGGCTACGAAATCTTGTGATTGATCTTCGACTGACTTCAAAATATAGGCTTCTATTTACTTGTGAACCTCTAATTTGTACAAGTGTACCAATCCTATAATCTCTACAAGTGAAACAATGTAATGCACAAACGGCAACGAGCATAAGCTCACGCCTAAGATGAAAAGAATCCGCTTATTTGAATAGGCTCGGGACCGGACGGACAGCATTGAAATTTGCGGAATATTCAAAAATACAAATTTACCTTATGTTTACACTGAGTCTTATGTCATTCAATTGGGTGGAATATTCAAATCACCGTTATTCAAATAATTGGAGCCCACTATAACATCGCTGGAAAGAGCACGTCTGTACTGCTTGCTTGCTTGGAAGCAACTGACGTTTCAGGGTGCACATCCGTTCAGCGGCAACAAACTTGTGAATTCGTTCTCTTGAACTTGTCCGGACACGTTTTGGTGTTCATACGAAATATGATAGTTTTACGATTTTATAACAGAAAACTTTTTAATGTTAGATGAGTGTTTTTCTGATTTTAATCAACGGGACTAGACATCGCAATAGGTTATACGATTACACAGAGCTAAAAATCGCTCGTTTTCCAACGAGCGCGCTCGCTCGCGCGCTCGTTTCAAAATTGGCGAGCGCACGCGCTCTTCGCT